>VBVR01000245.1:0-62178 GCA_011638315.1 Tetramorium parvispinum | reverse complement strand
AATATATTCTTAATTTAAGAAGCTATTCTTAAATTAAGAATATATTCCAAAAACTCGTCATATTGATAAGAAAGTATTCTTATTTATTAAGAATAATTTCTATATCTATTAAGAGGAATTATTAAGTCTATTTTAAGAATATAATTTTTTCGGTGTATTTTCGTCTTACCTTTGTCCTACCTTCGTCTTACCTTTGTCCTATCTTCGTCCTACCTTCGTCTTACATTCGTCTTTTGCGATAGATGAGGAGCACGAGGGACCACCAAACGGCCCTAACGGCCGGTGGGACTCTAGCCGGGAAGGCCGCAGCGAGGGAAGGTCTTCCCCTTCCCTGTCTCTCTCCTCATTCCCGGGGCCCGACGGAGTCGCCTCGTCGGTTTGTCAGTCGCTTTGCCGTACGCGTGGAGCGTGTGGCGGCCGTCACGCGTCGAATTCCAACGAGCGTCGTTGGGTGTGGCGGGTGCGAGTACGCGACGCACGCACGCACGCTGTGCGTGCGTACTTACGTCGGTGGTGCACCGTATCGCCGAAAAAAAAAAAAAATAAATAAAGAACGTGCGTGGCTTCTCTCTCCGCTTGATTCTCGCGCTTCTTTTACCGCGTGAGCGAATAAGAAGCGCGCGCGAGGGAAGGATTTCGCGTCGGCGCTTCTACGCGAAAGTGAGAAAACCGTGAGGAAAGGCGGAAAATATTTTCGGCTCGAAACACCTCTCGGTTCTTCGGAGTTTCTCGCGACACGTGAATGAGAAATGGAGAGACAATCGCGAATCGGAGGGTGAGACTTCGTGGAGAGACTTCTTCACGCGCGACACTTCTACGAGAAATAATCGGTTTCCTGCATACAGCTTTTTAATCGGCAGCTTTTCTGTGCTTGTTGGAGAAGCTCAGCGCTGTCGAAAAGAGTCGCAAGCGTGCAACCTGATAGGTGAAAGAGACAATCTTGGTATCTACGTCGGACCGTTTCCGTTATCGAGAACAACATTCTTTGTTAATGAGAACACTTCTCCATTGTTTTCCTTTCGAAGAATATCAACATCGGCTTGGAGCCGATAAAAATGTTCTCGAGAGAGCGTAGACTTTCAGACATATTCACAATTGTTTTTCTCGAGAATTATCGTCGAAGGACGGACACTTGTGTGCACGGTATTCATCGCCGATGTCTGTGACGTAAATTTTACGTTAGATCCGGAGAATACAGACTTTTTTTTGGTGCGAGAGAAGAATTTCTTTTTACGAGTCCGTACGTTTCGCTGGCAAAAGAGTGAGGAATTGACGACGTGTTCTTTTAGCGTGAGGAAAGCGCGTGGAGCGTCTCTCCGGGGCGGAAAGAATGACGGTGTCTGAAGAGTGAGTACTCCATCGAAATATCTAATGAATGAATTATACGATAGAATTATGTTCTGTTCGCGCGTTATTAATTCGACAGAGATAATATAATGTATATACCGAGACATATTTTTTACAATTTTTAAAAAAAAGGAAAAGCAGAGAAATGAGAACGCATTTTTAATCAAAATGAATTTGTAGTTAAAAAGTGCAACGTAAGGTAACGGACGACATGCATTTTGGAGATATTTGGAATCTGCGGCCATGACATTCCAGCTAGCTTTTCGAATGCGAGATCACGTACGAATCCGGTGCAAAGCTATGGGATCTGTGCGAGTGCTTGGAGCTGGAATTTGTCCTCGGACACGCGCGTCGGCAAATATTAAAAAAGAGAGAGCAAGCGTTGTTGTTATCAAAGTGAATTGCGAGCGAGTTTGAAAGTGTAAAGCGTAAGGTAACAAATGACATGCATTTTGAAATAATTCGATATGCCATTTCAACTAGCTATTCGAGATCACGTCCGGTGCATTATAGGATCCCGTGGCGATCTATGCGGATGCTTGGAGATGGGATTTGTTCCCGGACGAAAAAAAAAAAAGACAGGAATTGTTTCGGACACGGTCGTCGTCAAAGCAAATTGCAGTTAGGAAGTGTAAAATGTATCGAATGACATGGGTTTTGAAGGAATTCGAAATCTTCATGTCATTTCAGCTAGCTTTTCGAGATTACGCTCGGGGACAAACTACGGGATCCCATGACGGGTCTCTATGCGGGTGCTCGGAGCTGGAATTTGTCCCGGGACAAAAAAAAGACAGGTTGTTCCGGACACTGGCGTCGTTAAAGATTAAAGAGGAAAGAGGGGGAAAGAAAAGGATCGACGTGACGCGTCTAAATAGGCGCCTTTAAGGTGCAAGACGGTCGCCTTTCGTTCGGTGTTTACCGACGGCCCCCGAGATGCGGGAGCCTTGAATGCCGCGTCGGTCCTTCTCTCATCTTACGGCGCGTAATAGTAAGGAACGGCGTGGCGGGGTAAAAAGGGGGCAGCGAGTAAGCCGTGGAGTAAAGTCGTGTGGTGTACAGCCAGGCGCAGAAACGGTATTTTCGCGCGCGTCTCGAACTCGACGATCGGATATCTCCGCGATACCTTTTCGGTTTTTGTCCCTTTTTTTTTTGCTCCTTTCGCCGATCGCCTCGCGCTTGAAAAGAATCGCGGTGAGTCGCGAACCGCAACCGCCTTCGGCCGCGTCAATTTTTGGAGCGACTTCGCGCGAAGCCGCAAACACGTACGGATGTCCGGTACGTGCGTCATGATTTTCGGTTATTCGTGGAAGTCCGCTTTTTACTCATCTCGATTTACCTTTTATCTTTTTCTAATTCTTTTTTTTTAGAATTAGAAAGAGATAAAAAGGAAGTTAAATGGAAATTGAAGTTAATCTGCATTGACAAAACTGGACATTAGGCGTATTTGCATTTTTTTTAAGCAGCGATATACGCACGTGTTAATACTATAATAATAGCGAATAGCGATATCGTTTGAAGCAATGTGAGGAATATGATTAGTAGTTGTTGTGTTATCATTTTTTTTAAATGCGATGTTTATTACAATATACAACCAGTTTGTGCATTGTGAATTACGTGAAATGTAAAACTAAATGTAGTATATTATAAATATTAACATCCTTTTTGCGCCAAATCTTATAAAATACAGACAATTGGTTGTATATACAATAAATATATAAAATGTACATACTAAGTGGATAATATCGCATGATAAATAGCATCGTAAATTCTAATTTCAGTACTAAAAAGATTGATATAGATAAAACAGTTGTTTTTTTTATTTTATCAATATTTATTGATCGATTTGTATGTACATACATATACATATTAATACATATCGACAGATATCAATATATATCGATATATTATTATCAATGACATAAAATGTGCATTACGGTATGACAATATTACAAATCTTCTTTATCACGTTGTCTTAAACAGAGTGTTGAAGCGTCAATATAACCCGACTGTACGAGCGCCGAGAAAAGGAAAGAGAGGGAGAAAAAAAGAAGAAAGAAAGAGCGAGAAGACGCGCGTTAATGTAGGTACTTCGCGCCTTGAATGCATCATGAGGTTGACACTCCCGAGATGAGCGCTTCGCTTGGCGATCGAGAAAACGACAGCGGGGCAGAAGGGAGACGGGAGGATCGTTGAAGGGCATCGATGAGGATCGCGATTGACGTCGCGGCTCATATCCCGCCGCGTCCGCGAAATGCTCCGCGCACGCGAGGCGAACGAACGACGGCGCGCTCATATTTTAGCGTATGAGTCATCGCGGGGCAAGACGCCGCGCGATTGTCGTACGCACTCGCTGTGTTATCGCGGCGTCGATCGCGCGGCGGTGATAGCGCGCGCGAGGCGACCTAGAAATCCACAGATATTCCCTCGCGATCCCCTCGCGGAGGAGCTCTCCTCGTCGGCGAGCGCGTTTAAGCGCGCTAAAACGCTACTTTCCAATCCGGAACGGTGTCCCGCGTGTTTCGTTTCAATTTTCTTTCCGCGCACGCGCAACTTTCGAGAGGCATTATTACCTTGCAACATCTCTCTTTCTCTCTCTTTCTTCATTTTACTTTCAAACACGACTATCTGTCATTTTAAGTACGGATCGTTTGAACGCGACCTTTGAACGTCACCTTGGTAAATTCGGTCTCAGAAAAGTAGCATTAATTAAACATGCAGAGGTATATATGGATATACATATATACTTATACGTATGTATATATACAGGATGACGCAATGTAATTTCGTCCACCTGGAATATTCCAGCTATTTTTAAAGATATAATATAGTTACAAAAGTTGTACGGTATCGAGAGGGTCAATACCGAATGCTAGATTTCTCTGTGGAACGTTGACGCTTCGGACGTCTCAAAATTACCTCAATTTTTTAATTTTAGAAAATAGCATGCTGTATTTTTTTTATATTTAATGCATTAATAATAGCGAATGTGTTTAGACATTGATTATATAATCAATATATTTTTTATTTTGTTTTGCTTAGTTATCATTACATAATTACATTATATAAACGTTAATTTTTCTTCTGTCTTTACTTGGTTTATATTATACTGCTATTATCATCCAACTTATTATTCTGCAAAGTAAACATTTTTGATCATCCGAGGTTGAACTTGTGCCTGAAAATAATTTTTGAATTTTATACATTACGTCTTTGTGTCCTTGAATGGTTTTGAATCGCGTCCCGATTATTATTTAATTATTAGAATGATGCTAATTTACGATACTATTTATCATGTGATAGTATCACTTAGTACATACATTTTATGTATTTATTGTATGTACAACCAATTGTTTGTATTTTATATAAGATTTGGCGCAAGAAGGATGTTAATATATATAATATACTACATTTGTCATCAAAATTGAAAGTATAATTGAAATGAAAATTACATTATTAAATTGACAATCGATTTAATATCGCTTATGCTAATAATCATCTAATAGATCTGCAAGGAATTTACTTACTAAAGAGCTGCATTGTTTTTCAACTTTGTATACTTTGAATTAGGTTTCTTTTATAGCTCGTATTTAAATTATTTATAGACATCAGACGAGAATTAAATTGTTGCGTTTAAAGAGGGCTAATGCTTGCGGTGCAGTGAACCCTTAAAAGAAATGCGCGAACGCGCTTTTAAGGTTTTAAGATCGAGGACAAGAGACGTGCCGCGAGGGGGGCAGGCGGGGCACGGGGAGGGGCGACAGGAATGCGTGGCACGTGACTGCCTCTCGAGGATCGTCTCGCTGTCCGGAAACTGCGAGGCATGGTCGTGCAAGTCTCTCTCGGTTAGCTAAGATTCAAGTTAATTAGCGTCGCCCCGGTCAGGCTTGACGAGAACTTTAGCCTTAATCGGCTAAAGTTACTCAACGCTTGGTTAATCGAATGCGGTTAAAATCGATCAAATCGGAGAATAGAATTAATTAGCGATTTTTAATTAATTGACTTCGGATGATTGACCTTGGCTAATCAGCCTCAACGTCGGGCGGTCGCGGCGATCGAATTCGCAAATTGTGCAGAAACGTTGCGCATGTTTTTTTTTTCCGAGCACCTTGTACCGCCGCGATCGAGGTGGGGCCGTTTCTGGATGCGTCGCATGCATAGGACACTCGTGCCGCATAGCGAGAATCATAACATACCGAACACGATACCCCGGGGCAGCCAGGCGCACCGAACAGACGCAGACGCCTCGTGCTTCACGTCTGCTGTGATAATTTATCTCGCGGTATCACAACAGACGGTGCCGGCAGTCTCGTGCCGGAAGAAGGCGTGAAACAAACTCAAAGCGATCCAGTGGAAATTTGATTTGGAAAATTTTTCAATGCGCTTTTCGAAGATTTAAATTCAATTTTTGGAGAGCCTGACCATTTAATAGAGATGGAAGCTTGTACGATTACCTTTGTTGCGTCGAAATTTTGAGGAACATTGAGGGAATACAGTATATTAATTATAGATTTAAAAAATTATTAAAAAAATGAAAATTTTTAAAATCAATTTTTTATTATCAATTTTTATGCATTTATAAATAGGATAGTTGACTTTTATTTATTAATTTTTGTTTTTAAATAATTAATGGTATTGAAGAAAGTAGCATTAAAATTGAAAGATTTTAGAAGCAGTAATAAAAATAAGAACTCTGGGGATTGCATATATTTTATGTGTTCAACAAAGGGTTAAGGGAGTAAAAAGGGAGAAAATATTAATACACTTGATATCATAATTGTAGCATACAGTGTGAGATATTGTACAAGATTTTCTGAAAATATGTATCTATCTACTCATCCGTTCGATCCTTTAATTAAGAAGTTAAGTTTGCGCTTACGCGGCTTCCGAGAAATTGTGACGCGTTCAGTAACGCTTGGTCGTTCTACAATTTCTGCAACTGTGTTGGCTACTTGCAATTACATGTATGTCGTCTGTCTTGTTTTTTAGAATGGCAACGGAACTGGCGAATAAAAAGGCGGAGCGGGAGGCTCTCAGGGGGGTCATACAGCAATGGAACGCCAATCGCTTGGACCTGTTCGAACTTTCGGAGCCCAACGAGGTGAGTGTCACGGATGATGCGACATCTAAATTTTACAAAATTGTTTTGCTCCTGCAAACTCATGTGCTGTTCTTTTTCTCGACAGGATCTGGAGTTTCACGGGGTGATGAGGTTTTATTTCCAAGACAGTGGCCAAAAGGTCGCTACCAAGTGCATCAGGGTCGCCTCAGACGCGACCAGTCAGGCAGTGAT
The DNA here is from genome assembly GCA_011638315.1 of Tetramorium parvispinum. NCBI lineage: Eukaryota > Metazoa > Arthropoda > Insecta > Hymenoptera > Formicidae > Tetramorium > Tetramorium parvispinum. The sequence continues at coordinate 55,541 of VBVR01000245.1, read as the reverse complement.
AGAAACTCTTATAGAAAAATTTCGTCCTGACATGAGAATGCTATCTGTGCCGGAATACGCCCTTTATGAGATTCATGAGAATGGAGGTGAGTCATTGAAATTACATGAAAAAATGAAATAAGATATGATTAAAACTAAAACTATGCTTTTAGTGAGAACTCTCTTTTATAATTAAATAAACAAATTACCTTTTTTATCTAAAAAAAAGGTAAAAAAGATGCACACCTTTATACACACCTATAAAAAAGGAATTGTACAAAATTGTTCAAATATATGTACGAAAAATATAAAATCGTATATATTAATATCATGTGTACTTTGTTTACAGATGAGCGTAAGCTTGACTTAGAGGAAAAGCCATTGCTAGTTCAACTAAATTGGCATATAGACGATCGGGAGGGACGTTTCTTGCTGAAGAGAATCGATGATAAGACTAATGCGCAGGGCGTCGGTTTTACTTCAGCCGAGGGTTCTAGCTTCCGAAGAAAGCTGAGCAAACGAGAGAAAAAGCAGATCAAGAAGCAGGAGAAGCTCAGTCGACTGAAGAGCTTGGAGCAAGACGAGAATGCGGTGCCTGGCGATCCGAACGGTGTTGCCGAAAAGCTTTATACAGGTTAGTAAACGTTATTTCCAGATCGTTTGTAAAATTATTTATATAAAATTATTAAAGGATTAAATAACGCGCAAGTATAAACAATAATATAAATGTAAATATAATCTTCGAAAAATATTTTGATCGAAGTATTTAAAAAAGGAATTGACAAGGAGTATTATATCACACTTTGTAAATAATTTATGTATTTTTATTTGTTAAATTGTGCTCTTACTGTTTCTTTTTTCTAAAGTTGATGCAAGCTCTAAAAATAGTGTATTACGTCAAGCGCAATAATTCAATTATCTCACAATTACATTATTGATAATCGTGTTATAATGAAAATGAGAGTAAAATATTAAAATAAAGATACTTTGTTATAACTAGTATGAATATTTTTCTTTCTTGTATTAATAATATTATCGCTTTTAGAATTGCCTGAGACCAGTTTTACGAGGAGTATCTCGAATCCGGAAGCGGTGATGAGACGCCGCCGCCAACAGAAGCTTGAGAGGAGACTCCAGCAATTTCGCAGTAAAGACGGCGGTCCCGACACGGGCGGCACATTGAAAATTTATGGCGAGGCGTTGTGCAAGGACGTGCCATACAAAACGCTGCTGTTGAGCGTGCGAGATTCTGCCGCTCAGGTTGTGCGAGAGATGCTTTCTAAATATGGCCTGGAAAAAGTGGATCCTCAGTTATATTGCCTTGTGCAGGTACATACGAAACCGTCGTTTATCCTACTCGTCGCAGATAGAACATTGGCCACGTTCAGCAGACACAACATGTTGAGTTCGTCTTATCAACACTCTACGTTGATTAGTCGGTTCTAAAAGTAAGAGTTCGACTCGACCAATCACGTTCGAGTGCTACTCAGCGGTTTGGTCTGCTGAATGCGCCCATTGTTATTATGGCAGATAATTTGATAGATTTTAGAAATTTATTTCTTTGATGAATTTCGATTTAATTTAAAAGCACAATATATTTGGAATTTAATAATTGAACTTAATTGTTAAGATATTTATCCGAAGGTATTTATTGTGTAAAATGTTGAAAAATAGCAATATCTTTTACAAAATTTTACAAAAGTTATCTTAATTTGTCCAATAGTATGATTTAAAAAATAAAGTCAAATATAAAAACATAAAACATTTATATGTATATGAATGTAATATATATTTTAAAATAACTAAAATTTCTTAGATGAACAATTATTATTAAAAGAAAGATATTATAAAGGATAATAAAACATAATAAAAAAGAAACAAATGCCAAAGAGATAGTTATAATAATGAAATAATGAGCATATTAACAGTTTGCAACATATCTATAAAGTTAATAAAACCAGGAATTTATCAAATAATAATATATTTTGCTTCATTTAGTTTAAGTAAAGTATAATCGATAAGAAAATCCCCATGATAATGTACGAAATACAAAATACAAAAGTTTTGTTAATCGCGTAAATATTAAAATTGCAGATAAACAATATAATATATTTTTATATTTGACATTAACTACTTTCCCTCTTTCTAAAAATTATGGATGCGAAAATATCAGATACTTTTTGTTAAAAATATATTGTAAATCATGATCTTGTTTATGATGTAGGCTAATAGTGAGAACGTGGGTGGCAATGCACATCAGGAGTACATATTAGACGACGATGAATGTCCTTTGGCGATATTAATGAATCATCCTTCTACGCGAGGTAAGAATTTATTATTTTTTTATATCAGGATTATTTTATGCTTAGCTACACACTTGCTGCATAATTCTAATAAGTAATGTTACGTATATTTTATTACTAAAATGAAAAAGGGGAAAGTGGATACGATTGGATTTAAATAATGTTGTTTTTAAAGTGTTTAATATAACACAAATGTATTTACTACGATTTAACTGCTCAGGATTATATTTGACATTAACCATTGTACAGTTAGAAATACTTTTGCTTTTTAATTGACAATTTAATTGCAAGCTAACACTGTAATAATAATTTCATGTAAAGTATGTCAATTAACAAACTTTGCTTATTACAAATTTTAAATTTTAATCCTTCAATGAAAGAATTTTTTGCAAATTTTATTTTTGTTAGCACATGTTGAAAACTAATTTAATTTAGTCTTTAATTAATTTCATAAATTTTAAATACAATCTTAATTTAAATTTTAACAGATTTAAAAAATATTAAAAAATTAATTGATATTTGATTAGATAATGAATATTGTTGCACAAGTCAAATAAAAATTCTGAGGCACGAGAATAATAAATCGGATATAGAGTTTTGTAAACTACTTTAAATCATATTTATTAAATATAGAGATTTCAAAAATAATCCTAACTAAGTTGATAAAAAGAATCTACTTGGAAGAATTGTATATGCCTATGGTGAAAAAGAACGGTAGAAGAAGATAATAGAGGTTAACAAGTGCGGAGGAGGAGAGAATTCTTGAAACAGAGATGATGGAATAAAATAGGAGGATTGATCTGATGAAAAAGGATTGACGTCAGAATATCCACAAGATGAGAACAAAAGTTTAATGAGAAAGAAAACTGGAAAAAATAGACTGCATTAAAGTAAGAATTAAATTTATAAAGTTGTGCGTAAAAAGGAGCTTTTAATATCAGCTGATAAGGGCGAAAGTTCGTCGAGAGACGCGCCAGAAGAGTGAGAGTACGAGCCGAAGGATAGAGGGTAGTCGATGGGGGACGTAAGGGTGGCAAGGAGAACAACCCGATACCAACTCGCCTCAGTCGGCTCATGTCGTCGGTACCAGCGCCAGTGCGCGGGCGCCGTCGTCGCCGCCTTGTCGTCGTCTTTGCCCTCGTTTCGACATCGTCATTCACGGCGAAATAATTGCCCGTGATGTCCGACAATTGAGTCGTTTGAGCCTAAATTCGTGCAACGAATCGACCAGTCGTTAATCTTACCTGAGACGGAATTACAATTGTTCCAGCATATCTTGCGTGTAATATGTGAAGATTTAGCGCCGCGTTGCCTTCTCAGTACAATAATCCGTGTGCATTAATTAGTTGCTTAATTATTTTGCTCATTTAAAAACGTTTGTATGTCGAACTCGGATTTCTTCAACCGTCGTCGGATTTATGCAACGAGAGTGTACTCGCCCACGCGTTTGGTGATACGTTGTAGCCTCCACTGAGTAAATAGACGTGTTATTCTTTGCAACAAGATGTATAAATACGACGCAACGTATTAATAACCACTCGATTGACTTGTTTTGTCGGGGCGCAGCAGAAGATTCGGGATGACTGAATTGGATCCACCCACGGCTATAACATCCTTGTAATTGCACGAAGAAGTGAATAGTTATTACAATTACACGCACATAATGCGACGCGAAGCGTCCAAGGCGTGGCGTCATCGAACATAATTAGCTCATCATCGACTTGATATCAAAGACTTTTCATAGTAGCGAAAGTGGAACCACCCACTACTCACACGATCGCGATAATGCGCCGTAAATCCGTGCGAAGGAATAAATAACTACGTACGTGACCGAAGGAGTAAATACGATTATACACGCGAACGTAAGGCGTTAATGACCAGTGCCATCGAACCCGAGCTCCTCGACATATCAAAGTGAATTAAGGAAAGTGAATCCAGCTACGCGTATGGTAATCCGGACACTCAGCGCAATTTCTTGAAGGACCAAGTGACCATCTCCAGCACGATCTACTAATTAAATCATTAGTAATCAACGTAATTGAATTTATTCGATTTATTACCAAAGACATGAAAAATTTGTTACAGCAGAAACGTGATATTGTCACGTGATTCACGTAAAGGACAGACCGGCTATCGATTACATGCATAACTTAGAAGCGACTAGTGCAAAAGAATTCGATTTGTCTATCATTACTCCAGACATCATAAAAGAATTGTACAAATCGCGCAAACCTTGGCAAAGTGCGCGCGGGTGTCTCCTTGACCAATAACACATGACACCTGATTGCAAGCTTCAAAGTCAACTTAATCGGAAACGATCGGCTCACTGTCAGCGATTATCTCTGGGTAACAGTGATGATTATTACGGCTATTATAGGATACCTCCGAGAGATACCGAAGCAACAACTTTATCTGATCATTAATTATCGCGCGATCATTATGGCTGGTGGATCTACGTGAATAGGCGATGAACTGTTCGCCTTTGTTTTAAAAGCATCGGTAAAGTTAAATATCATATTTGCATAAACAACGAAGAAACTAATTTGAAAACATTGTCAATTGCGTGATCGACAACTATCGACAACTATCGACCTATCATCGCACGTCAATATGACATCCTGAGTAAACTCTTTATTGTCGATATGACTTTTTATGATTATATAAATCGCACAATCCGTAGTTATGACCAGTAAAAAATATTCTGCAATCTGTTCAAGAACCATACGATTTACTACGGTCAATATTAGCGCGGATCAACGTTGTATCATGGTGTGTCATTGTGAGAACCCGAAGCAACGTTTTAATACGGCTATCAACGACCATCGCCGTAACGTGTTTACATGACTATCAACGCGATTGTAACTCGTACCTGAATGAACAGTATCAATATCTTTCTCAAATGTATCGCCACCAATGTCGATTAACCGTAACGTCAACATCGAGATTTAATTAAAAACATGACCAACTGAACAATATAATTTATAATTTCTTCTATCGAGTTATTATTTAAGACAGAAAGTGTACGGGTTTCCAGTTTGCTTTTGTCTATAGTCCAAGTTTGGACACTGTCATCACACAGCATATAAATCAAATATCGAGCACGATAGGGATAGCTCGAAGATAAATCCGAGTCAATTCGCTCTTTAAGTTCGTCAGTGAGGATTGATGCCGAAGAGATTTGATTATACGTCCTAACGTCCGCCGACAATTAATTGATCAGATTCGTCTGACCAGCTTGAGGGGCCAGCGGATTTTCAAGTTTCACGGGAAAACGGAGCAACGAAAGAAGGGAACAAAGAGGGGACCAATATTTAGCAGCAGCAATAATCGACGAAGGGACCACGAAATTTAATTAAATAAGGCAATCATGATGGATTGGGGAATACGACGTAAGCTCCTATTAAAGCTGACCGAATCATGCATGACGCATATGAACTTTCTTCTTTATGTGGTTCTATGTGCTACCTAGCCAATGTTAATTTGTTGAAATATATTATTTACAAGGGTCCTTACTGTAAATTAGCAATGTTAAAAACTTGAAAATTACTTAGCGGCAATATACATATTTTTTCCTGTTTATTTTATTTTTTTTTGTAAGATACATCCTCTCCGATCATACTTGTCTGCTTTTTATTGAAAAAGAATGATCGTTCAAAGCAGCAAGATTTTATGTTTCGTTATATATACAAATTTTATGCATTATTGAGTTTTCCCATACCTGTTGATAAGATTTGCAGCCTGTCTTATTTGCATGTATATTTCTCGTTGTATTAAAAAATAATAGCCCAATATATTAAATATTATTAGAACATAAAGCTTCATCGCAGACAATTTATGACAAATTATCATCGTAATTTCGAAAGGAAATATCGAGATTTTATCGTTCGATATTGTCGTGTGTATAAAATTTTTTCAATTTAAGACGATCGTTATCTATTTAATAACGAGCACATTAAAGAGAAGATTAATTTTAAAGGGGGAAAAAATATGGAAAAAAATAATTGTATATGAACAAGTAAAATGTTTTTCTCTGCGTTGAGCAGGTTTTAAGCGTCCCAAGGGTGACCGAAGGGCCGGTAGGATAAGGGAGGGTCAAGGGATGGTTGCACGCTGATCTCTCGTGATCTTTTACGCGTCGTGCATCTCGTACGCACCGCGCGACGTCAAGTCGGCGACGGCGTGTGTGCACGTTGGAATTGGGTCCGCGGGAAATCAATAAAACGCCGGAACGACTTGCGTTATATGCCGACCTACATTCGAGCACTAGCGTGCCACCTTCGTTTTTCTAAAAATATCTCGGGGTAATTTCTCCTTTCCGCCTGGCGGAATAGTCGCGTGTGCCGATCCCGACGATCGTTTCGACGTGTTGCTCCGCGTCAAAGCGAAATTTCCAGTTTCTCGATTGCGAGCGCGAGCGGCGATGACCGAAACCGCGATCGAAACGATTCAGATCGCATCCAGAGCGGATCAAGCCCGTTGAACTTTAAGCTATGATTTTAGCACGAAGAATTTTAGTTGAATAAATTATTTTTGGTCGTACAACTATTTTTATGCACATATAGAACTTCAATCTTCTCAAATAAACGAATATTTATTTGTCTTTCCCAAATCAGTTTGTACTTATGTGTAATATTGAAATAAGTACTTTAATAAAAAGTGTGCTTTTAATGCCATAATTATTCTATGCTTTAAGCGATATTAAATTTTTTAATTTGTGAGACTTTCGAGATCATGTTTTTAAAAAGTCTTAACTCCTAAATAATAGATAAAGAATCACGAAGTCAGTCTAAAGTCTGTTTTATCCGCTTTAATGCTTTTTAAATGTATAATTTCTGTGTCAAAGTTTTGTTCAAATGTTTTCTCGTGGGATTATAACTTTTCTAAAGATTTACAAATTGAATAATGCAATAATATTTCTCAAGGAATTAAGGAAAGAATTTTGTAGGAAATTCTTGTGAAATGGATTGCAATTTTAAAAATAACAAACCGTTTGAAAATTGTAACAGTATAAAAATTATATATTATTTAATAATATTAATATTAAAAACCTTTTCAGTATAAGGACAAATGTAATTGATTTTAAAATGATTGGTTGTAAACCAACCTTTTGCAAATCGTTTAGAAAAATGCTTTAATATTACGAATTTTTAATTTAAACTAAAAGATATTTTTAAAAACTTATTACATTTTAAATTTGATCTAAATCCACGGTTTCGTTATTATGCATATGTAAATATGAAAAGGAGAAGACAAGACATACTCGTGTATTTGATATTTAATTCAATGTGGAACCGTTTTTTCATATATATAAATACACCCATCAAAGATATCACATTAATGCAAAAATGATTAAATAGACCATTTATAGATAGACTGATTTTTATATTTGAAGATCGTATGTTTCCAATCTTTTTATCAACAGTATGAAAATTGAATACGGTTCAATGTAAATAAAAAACGTTCTAAGAGTACTTTTCATTTTTAGCAAATCTTCCAATAATTAAGTCAAACTGAACTGAAACTTCACGGAATTCTTATAAAACGAAATTTTTCTTTGATAATTAGGATATATATTGATGGTCCAAACTATTATTTGAAAACATTTTATGAGATACAAATAATCAAAAAAAGGATTTAAATGCCAACATGTTATTTAATTAATGGAACAATTTTTAATTATTTCACCGTCTATATAATTACAACATGTAACATTAGAAATTTTTTATAAATTCGTGAAAACAGGACTAAAACAGAATTATGTGAAATACCGTTCAAAAAGTATTTCTAGTCATAGACATCGAAGATTAGGCCAAAAGAAATGGCAACGTATCGATAATTATAGATTAGTAATTTATAGAGTCTAGTAAAAAAAAGAGTTATTTCTTGCTAATTACATGAAAGAAATAGTATTTTCTTTTTCTTAGTAAAAAATTGAAACCCTTGCATGAATGCTTCTATATATATATACATTTATACATATATATGACTCAACGCTAATTATAAGCATACCTTTTCCTTCAACGTTTTCTTCTCTTGTCCCTATTTTCCATTAAAAATTAACCGTCGCATGAATCCTTCCCTTGATTTAATGCGGAAGCTAATGAATAATTTCGTAGCGAATAAATGAAGCGGCTGCTATAGTTCCGTATAGTGCAAGGGACACTCGTCAACACGCTTGCGCCGGTCTCACGTGTGCACTCTATCGTATTCTTGCTTCTATATACACCTGTGTGTTGTACGGGACAGAAAGTAACAAGAAGTTACCACCAGTGTTGTTTTAACGGGCGAGCCGCGTAGAGTATCGTTCTGCGCGTCATGGACATTAAAGGTGTTACGCTTTCGCTTTCGCGTATGGCTGCTGTTTCACGCGACACAAATTACGTACGAACAATTAGCATTTTTCGGTTGTGTTTATAAACGACGTGCTTATGATAAAATAAGAAACGCAAGCGATTAATCCTCTCGTAAAGTGTTATGATTTATCAAATGTGTTTGATGTGATGATAATTTTCATGCAATTAAAAATTGATCGAGATTTAAAATGGAGTCTTTAAATGTTATCAATCCCTGCGTATATAAATATAATGCGCATAGAAACATCATTAATTAATTTTTAACGTGCGTATGAAATTACTGAATAATGAACTCATTACTTAAAAAGATTATCTTTAATCTTGTTGGATTCTAACTTTTTTTTCTTTTCATATATTACGTCTGTCTCTGTGTTGCTTCTAATTCGATTAAAACTTTCACGCTAATAAAAAGTATAATTTGTTAATCCGATAAAAATTATATGCCGCGTAAAGAATTTACTAACAAATAAATGATAAATTACGCGCGTAATTAAAACGATGACGAGAAGCAAATTGCTTCGATCAGAATAATGTTTTGTCGAATAATTGAATTGTCCTTCAGCAAACAATCGATTGAAATTTTAATTGATTAATTTTTGTCAGTGGTAAGAATCATGAAAGTGGCGAATGAGAGTGAAACGTGGTTAAATATATTAAAAATTATAATAAATATATTTATAATATAAAGATTTCTAGTCATTTTTCAATTTCGGGTTAGTCAAAAATCGAGCTTTCTTCATTTATTTGATTCTCGCTTATTGTATATTGCTTATACATATTTCGAGCGTTAACTACATCTATATAACATCAAATCTTTCGCATTGCAGTGTCACGTTGGCATTTACCACCGCGTCAACTGAAAAGTTTAAAACTATGTACAAATTGTAAGAAGTGTATTTTACTGACATGTAAGGAGTTGTTTTGTGTCGTTCCCAGAACTTTGTATTTTGTAAAGATACTTTACAGTGATTTCATAGAAGAATATACACTAATCGATTTATAAATGTACCGTTCTGGGAAAATCGGCATGAAATGTATACTTATCCGTGATGCCCTCGATAAAATTGCCTATTAAGCCAATCGTTTTCCTACTTATCGCTTTATGCGACTTTGATTCTAAATGATATGAACTTTTACAATACTTTGTACATCGCTTATAAATATGTCACGTATGATTGAATGTTTTCTAATAGGTTTTTCATACAATATAAACGTTTCGCTATCAATTTCTTACAGAAATCTGATTTGTTTATAAATCCTTTACTCGTAAAGATTATATATAACTATTAATCAACAATAATAGAGAATACGAGTTTGTCTCGTAAAACCGTTTGTCAATCATTGTCTTTGTTAAATTAAATTGATCAAAAATATAGTGTTCGAAATAAAGAAGTGAGAGACTCGCTTTACAAAAAGATGTATTTTTACTACAGTTTAACGTGAATACAGTTTTCTACAAATGTGTCACTGACACAAAACTGTTGAAGTATCGGCTGTGACTCGGATAGAAATTTTCTCGTGATTATATATCCATGTTATTATCCGTGAATCGTCGATCTAGAAGTGTTACATGATCGGACTTTGGCCGTTCAAGCCACGCCGGAGCGGCAAGGCGGAGGTGATGTTAGGTGAGTGCCGCGTATACTTTTAATGAGAATTGAATCGTCCTTTGGGTTTTCGAACAATTCAAACAAAATGTACAAATTTGAATCTAAAATTGGACAACGAAGTTTGCGAGACTTGATTATAAATTGATTATGCAAGTAAAGCCTCTAGAATCGTTAGATTGTTCGGCGAGTTGACTAAGCTCGTTGAATCCTCTCGAATATCGAACGCTTATTTATGATTCTCTTGGGAACTCGAGAATCCCTCGAGATTTTGAGACTGTTAAATTCGATGATACGTCAGATGATATAAATTCCCCCGTAACGCCTACAATTCAATTTAGAATTCGAGGCCAGCTATTTGATATCGAAAATCTTTCTAACATTAATCCTTACAAGACTACAAGTTCTAACAATATAAGTAATTTTGGATAATCTTCTAAATATTAATCTTTACAATAAATTTCTTTCAAGTAAGGTAATTTTGGACGGAATGAAACTTTTGCAACAAGTCATGTGTTATACTATGTGCAAGTGAAAAATACAGAATATTTTTTTTACAAGTTTAAATAAATTTTTTTTCTTATAATTGTGACGTGATAGAACATTTTATTTTATTAGAGAAATTATATTCAGTGAAACAAGAGAAAACTACAAGGGGTATTCTCTCCCAGATTTGCGACAAAGCAAATTTTTTTTCATCGAGTATAATATTCGAGATCGGTACCGAAAGCACGAGGCGGTGCCATTTGCAGAAGCAAGGACGAGGGAAAACGTGATGAAAACGCCGGCGACGGCGGGTGCAATGACTGTGCGGCGCGCTGACCCGAAGCCGAGAGTCATTCTCCCTTTCCGTTTTCTTCCGTGAGAAGCCACCGTGTGCTTTGAAGCACGCACACGTGCGTTGCTGCGTAGGAAACGGGCGGTAGTGCTGTAACGCGAGAAAAATACATGATCGCTATCTAGCCCATCATACTAATTCGACGATTTACCGCGAAGCTTCTCATGCGCGATTATTATACGCCACGCATCTTTAAATCAACGACGAACGCTCATACGATGCCGATGGTGAAGGTCCCCCTTCCCCTTTTTATTTCCCTTCTTTCTTCCGACCGCTCTCACCCTTTGGCATTCCCAGAACTTTACCGATAAAATCTCTGATGCCCCTCATTGCGTCCATCATCTATTTTTATTTATTGGCGAGCTATTTAGTCATTTTTTTATGTCCCTTATCAATTTCAAGAGAATTCAAAGACCCTTTTGTGTAAATTTTGTGTATACGTTAATTCTTGAGATATTTCTTGTTCTTCAGCAAGTTATTGTAAATGTATCTATATTATAATCTCTATGACTTGTACTTTTCAGTATTGTATGAAATGTATTATAAATTACAGTATAACTTGTTTATTTTTTATAAATTTATAATTATATATATATATTTTTTAGAATATAAATATATATAGTACATAGTCCAGTTTGTCCTTCCTTAGTATGCTTGAATAAAATCTTACGACATGCATTATTGCAGGTTCCATTATGTTTCACGTGAGAAGGAGGCCCGCAGATTACATGCCGCGGAAACGTAAAAAGAAACCAGCCGGAAAGTGGAACGAGTTGGATCATAGGTACGTCAGTTTTGGAGAAATTTTCATGCATAGAACATCAAACATTGCTCGATTTTTTTCGTCGATGTCTGATAAATATTTAATTCATTATTAATTGCTCACTTTGATGATAATTTTATGACCTATCCGTGGTAGATCTTTAATTCCTTAACGAACATTTTGATGAAAGCTGTTTGTTTTTATAGGTATGAGGATGAGAGGCTACCGTTCCTGCTGGAACTTAATCCTGATGGCAGCGATATCCCGAACGGTGCCGGAGTGCGTCACCGATTACAACCAAATGTCACGGAGGTCGGATCAGAGAGACCGATAGGTCCGCAAGCGGTGCAAGCGCAGACATTGACGCTGCCAGGACCGACGGTGATGCCCAGGCATTGCGTTATAGCCTTTACCGAGAATATTGTGACTCTCACACCATGTTCCAGAGACGCACACACCTATGTTAACAACCAGAGGATACATCAGACAACCATTCTGCAGGTGCATTTTTTATTCATTTTTGCAATTAGGATATATTCACATTTTATATGATCATTTATGTAACTTTTAACTCCTTTTTTTAATACGGATCGCACTGAATAAAAAAATTTATATTTAATTTTATATATCTAATTGGCATCAATTTGAATGGCAAACATAATAAGTGTGAACGTTGTATTCTTACAGAATGGAGCTATCATCAAATTCGGCAGAATGCACACCTTTCGATTCATCGACCCGGCGCCGGAAGAGCGCATTAGGCAGAGACAGGATTCTAACAAACAGATTGACTATGCTTACGACCGGTAAGTTCAAAACACATATTCCTTTTCCTCATCATTGCATTCAGGTAAGAATAGATGTGATGCACGAATGTTGCTCGTTCGTTGCAATTTAGTCAGTACACGTTCTTGTATCTCAATGTGAATGCACTTATAACAATAGTACACATGTTCAGCTCGTGTAATTATCAGATACTCTTATTGCTGTATTGCATTAAAACTCATGCATATAAATTTGTATTAATTAATACGCGACGATTAAAGTTCTTTATTAATATGTTGGTAATATGAAAGTAAAAAGCACTTTCAATAAATATTAGAATTCGTAAATTGAGTACAAATATCTTTACTAAATAAGAAAAAGAAGAAGATTAAAGAATTTCCAATATCATTTAATTTAGTTATCACACTTTATTAAAGATCTTTGATACTTTCGAAGGAAGCTATATCTTGAGAGAATCGAAACGCACAAATTTTTAATTACTTTTTCATCATTTTTTCATTTACTATTATTTCGCTCGATATGCTTTACGTTCGCTTTTCCCATCGTGATGTTTGCTTCGCACGCGCGTAACGATAGACGCTCGCCGGATGCAACCAGTCAGGACGTCAACTCGGAGAAATTTCATCCGGGGTCTGGAACACCGAACGGCGGTGGTCAGATCCCGGGTCAGGCCCAGGAGCGAGCGGCCCCCTCGAGCCCCTCGAAGTCCACCGTCACAGCAGTTCGTAGTCCTCATAGTCCCACGCACCCGTCAGAACCCACACACAATTACGAGACCACATTTGACCTGGATGGAAACGTGGAGACTGCTAGTCTGAGCAGCAGCAGGGACGGCAACAGGTAGCAAATCGGAACGATGAATCTATAACGATTTAAAATACTTGACCTAGTTGAAAATAGATACTTAGAGATTGTTAGCATACAGAGTTGTACTTATTACGAAGAGATTCCCGATTATAATGCAAAGTTCCTTATTATGAAATCTTTATCACGAATATCACGAATATATGATGTAAACAAAATTCTATTCATTTATTATGAAATGATTAAGAAGTATGTTTGACCTAATCATTAATTATTTTCGCAATTTAGAAGCTTCTTAGAAATTCTTTAATCGACTGCTTTACATTTACGATTTATCGATTTAGTTTTTCTTTTCGAGTTTTTTTTTTAATTTATCAAGTGCACAATTATTATACATTATTAAGTTCTTTTAGAGTAGCAATAGAGTAGAAAGTACACTATTAATGCTTTCCTGCAACATATTACAATATCACACATAATACATATATCTGTAGAATTATTTAAAGGAAATATAAGATATAAGTGTATAAATTTATAAGTCGTTAAATTATTCTTTCTTGAATTATTAATAACATTTTTTTTAACATGATTTGAAAAATTGAATTATTAAAACTCAAGGAAATTAACACCTATCGATTATTGGCAGGCTTTCGCAATACGATCGACAACCGCGAGGCACGGATCCGATCCTGCCAGCTGTCTTGGAGTTTCTCGAGGAGACAGAAGAAACATTCCTCCACGCTGTCATCACCGATGTAGAACCTTCGGCGCCCCAATTCAAGTTAGCGCCAACCTATACCCTCTATCTTAGCGCGAGATATCGCGCCAGCACTCACTACAGACCAGAATTGCAGCCTACGGAAAGAGCGCACCGACTTACCGTCATGTTGGCGAATGTCGCTACTATGATCCAACGTGTTATTCAGGTATTTAAATGCGAATCAATTTTATCCTTCTATTTTAAACAATAAATCGCTTGATTCAGAAATGTAAATTTTAATATTTCTAAGCTATTTCGAGGAATATATTTAAAAAATGTGCTCTAGTTTATATATTTCTTTTTTGAAAAACTAACTGTATAAGTAATTCTATATGATAGTATATATGAGAATAAAAATCATATTCTCAGGAACGTTATATGGACGCTTCATCGTTGGCCTTTTGGTTGGCGAACGGTTCGGAGCTGTTACACATGTTGAAGAGTGACCGGCATGTGGGCGCATTTTCCACACGAGCGCAAGATATCTTAGCAGATGCCGTGCATACTGCCTTCGGCTCACTGGTACGCTGCGTCACATTAGAACTCACGCCGGCAATGACACAATTTATGGCGGACGCAGATGAACCGGCAAAAGAAGCTGGGGTGTTGCAAATATTCTCAAACACGATGGCCTTACTACGACGATGCCGGGTGAATGCTGCGTTGACGATACAGCTATTTAGTCATCTGTTTCATGCAATCAACGCGACAGCTTTTAACACCCTCGTCTCGAATGGAAATCTGTGCGTCAGATGGTTCGGACGCAGACTTAAAGCGAGACTGAATGCATTGGAAACTTGGGCTGAGAGGCAAGGTCTGGAACTTGCCAGTCAATGCCATTTGGCGACGATTATGCAGGCGACTCATCTACTACAGGCTCCCAAATATAATGCTGAGGAGTTGGCTACGTTAAGCTCAACCTGTTTTAAATTAAATTCTCTGCAGGTGAGAGCGTTACTACAAAAATATCAACCGGCCGCGGATGAGCCCAGGCTGCCTGCCGAATTGATTGAAAATGTGGTGAGAGTGAGTACATTTAAAAGTATAGTACTCTACCTTTTGTTAACATAAAATGTCATTTTAAAATATATTTTATATATCGTTACTATTTTCTATAATCGATTATAGGTAGCAGAGAGTGTTGCGGATACACTTGCGCGTGCGGATGGCCGCGAAATAAGACTGGAAGAGGAACCAACCTTGGGATTAGCATTATTACTTCCCGAGGATGGTTACAGCTGTGAAGTAATAAGAGGCGTCCCACCTGGACTAGCGGAATTTCTGGCACCTCTGCAACGAGACGGTTTATGTCGAATGGCGGCTCAACCTACTAGTAGTGGCTATTGGACCATTTACATGATAGATCATCACAACAATGTAAATTGCAAATTTTTTAAAGACTTTTGTATAGCTTTTAATATGAAAACTAATAAGTAAACAAGTCGTAGTGTTTATTATTTTTACATGTGTCAGATATTTCCAATTTAATTAATAATTCTAGAAAAATATTTTTAAACACAGTTTTTTTAATTTTTTACAGTTGCGCAGTCCTAGCGCAATGAGTAACAGATCGGGTGGCTATATGAGTCACATTAATCAAAATCAAACTCAACCTGAGATACATGTTATTAAATTGCACAAGAGTACAAACGGCATGGGCTTAAGCATCGTTGCAGCAAAGGTGTGTATTTTTAGCTGTGAATATTTATTTATAATCTAATTATATTAAATCTTTTTCAATTTTGATATATAGGGCGCAGGACAGGACCGATTAGGTATCTACATCAAAAGCGTTGTTGCTGGCGGTGCTGCTGATGTTGTAAGTAACCGTCACTTAATGTACGATATTCAAATCATATTTGAAATGTGTAATAATATTCTCAATGCCTATTAATTATTATTGAATAATATTTTGCATATAATAGTATTTTTAGAGTTCATAAGTTTCACTCACGTAACATGATATACTTTTAAATTAAATTATGTTATTACATTGTTTATAATTAGATTTAATTTTTTTCTTAAAAATAAAAAGTAACAATTTTACCAGTAAATAAAATTAAAAATTCTGATTATTATGAAGTTAAAACTTAAATTTAGAAAATTAAATTTAAAAAATTAGAAATTTTCGTATTGAATAAGTAAATTTACTTTTATGTATGTTTCCAGGATGGTAGATTGACGGCAGGTGATCAACTACTCAAGGTAGACGGACAAAGTCTGGTTGGGATTACGCAGGAAAAGTACGACAGGCTTTGATATAATTTTAATAATAAATTCCTTAATAATGTTTAAAACATTATATCATTAAAATTGATTCGCAGGGCTGCCGAGTACCTTGTGCGTACCGGTCCAATTGTGACATTGGAAGTCGCAAAACAGGGCGCTATATATCATGGACTCGCAACATTATTGTCTCAACCTTCTCCTGTGATGACAAGAGGTAAGTTGAAGATTAATGACTAATACCATAATTTTTAGAGCTTAGTTAGCCTTTGAAGCAAGAAAAAGACAAAGCTTATAATTAGGTTCTACCTAATCAATTCTTCAATTAATAAATCTCGCAAAGAGAACATTGATTTGTACAATCTGTAATATTTTACAAAATTATAGTTGAATTTTTTTCTAATGTGAAATTATAAATAACTTTTATTTGTATTGAGATAGTAAAGAATTATTAAGTTATACAAAAGTATATAAAATTTTATCATAAAATTGATTTAATTGATTAATTAAAATAATCTATTATAAACAAAATTAATTTAATGAATATGAAATAACTCTTCCAAACGATTAAGCTTATCACTTTCTTGCTTCAAGCGCACATGTTAACAAGATCCTATTTTCTACGAAATACTGGTCAAATTTACCGCCAGCGGACATTTTCTAATTTGAATAACCGTTCCGTCAGAATAACGCCTTTCGCTTCGCTTCGCTCGAAAAGAGCCTGCTTTACTAACGCTTGACTAACCACTTGTTTCATGCAGCATGTAAGACTCGACCAAGGTCCGAGCTCTTAGAACCATCGATAGAGGCAACAGCGACGACCAATAGTCAACCAGCCACGTCACACTCGATGGGCGACTTATTGTCCTTCCCGAAGCCGGCGCCATGTCAGGATTCAGTTCAACCAGGTGCGATTCCGTCTCAGTGCATTGATGAGACATTTCTTTATCATAATCAGATCGACCGAGGTTTTCCACGAATCAACGTCGACGAGTATCGTGACACGCGGCAAGATCCGTTTCCTATTTTTCGTCAGAGAGGCGCGTATCCCGGTGTCTATCCCGATGCGTTTCGCTGCGTCGTTGATGAGAAAGAACACATCTATCGTCCTTCCACCCCCACCGTATCTCCTGTACGCCTCTTGAGACCTCGTATGCCCTGTCCCTTGATTTCTGTCACGAGCGACAACGAGATATCTTCCGTTATATATCAGGATGAAAGTGATGAGAACGACGATAAAATTGTAGAGGAAGAAGAGGGTAATATGGAGCAAGGCGAAGCCGCGACAAGTAATTCAACGGACACTTTAAATCCATTCGAGAGGATCACCACTCCACCGCAGGAGTATGCTGGAACTACGAAAGATTACAAACACTCGTTGCTGATGCAGCCGCTGTCTTTCGATAGAAATCTTTTCGATGCTATACCCTACATCGATCAAGCCGACGATATTAATTACACAGAATCCTCTGAACGTGTTCAGGCAAAGCCGAGCAACAAATGCGAGCATTGTGTTAAGGCTGGTTGTGACAACAATCTTAGAGATTCTCAGAAACGCATAAATGTAGACCGCTATAGAAAACAGACTCTAAGTGTTCCAGAATCTAGTTTTGAGATAGATACACATAACAATCCGATCACTAGCTCGTTTCCTTCGAATAAATCAGTATTGTTCGTCAAAGACGCTGAATTAAGTTCCGTTGCAGAATTCAAGTCGGGTGACTTCTCGCACCTCCAAGGCGCGGACAATGCCACAAAACATACGTTGAACATTGATGAACGGTATGAGGATAAATTAGACGATATTTCCAATTCTGAAGATTGCGCAGATGAGTCTAGTTCTACGATTAACGATGATTGTGCGTCGAGTAGAGCCGATAGAGACTCCGAGGGAGGAATATCGACTCCTAAGATGTACACGATAATGCCAGAGTTGCATCTCGATCTGACGGGATTGAACAGCGACGTGTCCAGTGACGAGTCCAAAACGGAGAAATGTTGGAAGTCGCCGGAAGAAGTGCGTTTAGGTTGTGGCAGAGTCGCAGCTCTAGCGAAACATTTCTCGAAACTTGGCGATGCCGGTTTGATCAAATTCAAATCCACCAAGCTGAACGGTTCTCGTCAGTTTGTGTCGGAACCGAATATCATAACGCCGGATAAGAGCGACGAACATTTGCATCGGCCTTGTCATGCGCAGAAAGAATACAAATCGGATTCGGACTTGGCGAGAGAAGGCGAAGACTCTCGGATCTGTTCAGCTAGGAAACGCAATAATATCATTCTAGTTGACGTTGAAGCCGATGGCGATTTCGCGATCGAGGAATGTAGATTTCATCATTGCGGCGCTAGACGAGTTACAATTGCCAGGATTCCAGTGAACGAACAAGATACGAGTGATAATAAGAATAATTCAATTCTAGCAACGGACAAGAATTATGATAAGAATATTCAACAAGGTAAAAATATAATTTCGACCAAAATGGAAAATATACCGAACAATGATAGCAAAGACCAAGTATTTCTTGATGTGAAAAAGGATACAAGTTTTGCCGTTGAAGATAATGATACAACAATCGATGACAGCAAATTTCAAACTTCTCTAACAATGGAAAGCCAAAAAAATGTGGAGACGCTGTTTCCAGGTAAAAAAGTTAACATCAAAGATAACACTTCTAAGCTTTCGCTTAAACAGCAACAAGTAATCGCAGAGCAACTCGAACAGTTCTCAAATCTGGATAACACCGACGCACCTTTATTTATACCGGAGCAAGACATGGCGCAATCTTCTGTCGATTCCACAGTAAATGAAAATAATGATACATCCGCTTTTAGCGATTCGACTCAGTCAAATTTGATAAATCAAGTAAAAGCGATGTCTCCAGAGACATTATTGTCGTTGACCGATACCAACTATAACTTTCAAAAAATGAAAATTGATCCTTCATTATCTTCTTCCCTGCCTTCCGTTCGTTCTCTTTCACCTTCCCATTCTTCCATCGTACTGTCACTATCGAACATTGCGAAGAGTTCTCAATCCTCGGAAGATATCAGGTCACAGATTCATCAACATTGCAGAAAACATCCCAAATGTCTGTTCATAGACATTTCTCATTCTGCTGCTAAGAGTTGTTCCAACGACAGCTCGGAAAGCTCGTTGATACTTCCGCGGTGTACGAATGCGTATTCACGATTGGGTGATAACAAACTGAGTGTTCTGCGAATGCGAATTGCCAGACCTCTCTACAATAGCGAAAGTAATCTGATTGATGTTGCAACTTACGAAAGAGAAGAGACCGAGAGAGCCACAGATCTTCACGACAAGTCTACTAAATTGACACGGAGCTGTGAAAGTATTTTGATCGACAAATTTTTACCTGATTCTGACGATCGAACGCGATCTTCTGAAAATCTTTGCGATGATCTTGATTCATCCCGCAAGTCTTACAATAGATTAATCTCGAGTCCCAAGAGAAGTATACGATGGCACCGTCCTCGTTCCCTCGAAGAGTTAAAATCAAAAAAAGGCTCGAAGAAGCAAGATAATTCGATGAATCCTACTTCAGTTCAAACTTCCAAAATTCATACAAAACTTGGTAAATTCTTTGGCAATAAGTTAGTCTCCAAGAATGAAGGTGGCACGCGATGGAATCGTCATCTGTCGCTCGAAGAATTGGAACCAAAGAGAGAATCACGCGAGCAAGACAGATGGTCGAATTTAGGTGAAACTGCTAAAGTACAGAAATCCGACGGGATGTTGAAAAAGAGATTTCGCACAAAGCGCATGAGCTACGATCGGTTGAAAGACAACTCTGTTAAATTATCAAGCGAAAACGAGGCAAAAGATGTGGAACGATTGAGAGCGGAACGGAAATCTCAGAGCGAGTTAGACGTTTCGAGACGGAAGTCCGATTCGGAAAGAGATGGTTGGAGCTTCCGCGAGATCAGCTCTCTGAAAGATGATGATCAGTCCGCTTTGCGTAAGCTATCATGAGTTATACATTGAATATGCATTTAGTCGAATTTTTCTTTCTTCAAGCACTTTCATTCCGCCTGAATGAAATGAATGGAAAATCGACGTTCGCAGACGGATCAGTGTCGCACGATTTATTAGATCTGTTTACATACATTGCATTTATTCCTATTTTTTAGAATGTGTCCGAATGATTTTTAACATAAATCCATTTTCACATATTTTTTACAATACTTTATTTTATGGCATGGTTAATAAAATAAAAAATTGACCAAATTATCTTATAGATAGTAAGTTAAAATGATATAAAAATTTTAAAACAATATAGTTTCCATCTTATCATAAATATATTAATTTTTTTTCTTAAACAAACTTGGGAGAAGACTTGAGTAGTATCAAAAAATTGATTTGGTCAGTTTTTGATATAAATGCATCGATTAATATAATTTAAATTAATTTTATCATCTGATTTTACTTTACTTAAAAATGAATTTGCAAATACTATCTTGTAAATTGTAATATACGACACTAATATTTTTATTCTATAGTAACACAATGTTCTGTTAATACACACAAGCATGATATATTAATATAATTTTTAGGTACTTTATTTTGTTCCATTGCTGAGTACTAATAGTACAGTACTAATATATTTAGCAAGACTGTGCTGTATTATGTGCACATAATTATAATCAAGAGTACAGAGAGAATACTTTATGTTAGAGGTTTTATTTAGAGGTTTAATTATGATAGTGCGCAGTAACTGTGACAAAATAAGTACCTTTTATTTTGTAATTACATTCTTTTATTTCTAATTAACTTAATCACAAATGCAAACATGCACGCAGCAGAATATGTTTAATATTTATGTGCAATATCTTTCCTGCAAAATCCAATGCAATGTTTTTTTATTACTTTATTGCAGTTGTGTAAACTACACATATATTATTTTTGAACATTAAGTAATCATATCAATGCTTCATTACAATTGTATCCAACCAACGAGAATTATTTCATAGTTTTATTGAAACAATATCATAATGCATATACAAACTTGTTCACTGTAGCTCGTCATTTGCCATATGTGTCTTTACAGTTGGCCGTATGACATTTTCTTTTCCCACCGCTTTCAATGTATCAAAGTTAGACTTCGACGATCTAAAAGAGAGCATTTTCGTTCTCGACAAATGCTTTGCGTATGTGCATGAGTGATCATTTTAATATTGCGCCTCGGCACCTTCGTGTTCAGCAATGCATTAACTCAAAGCTGTCTCTTTGTGTACCCGCTTGGGCTACCGCAGGACCTCGTCGCATGAGCGAGCGGGATTTGCCGTCGCGGCTTGGACACGACGCCACTCCTCAGCAAATCCACAGCAGCAAGTCTGTGCCGGCATTGCATAGTAAGTAAGAGCGAGCTTTGTGTGTGCATATCAGGCCCGAATCACACAGCTTTGTCAAGTTTCACTATATATGGATTCACTATGTGGATTAGCGTAAGAGGAACATTTATTTCTTGTTAAATCACGCAGCTTCAACGGATTTCACTGTTTTGATTAAACATAAGAAAAATGTCTATCTCTTATGACGATTTAAGTAGGATAAAGATATCTGATAGAAGAATACGCAAGAATACGTTTTCTCGCTTGTACATAAAAGTTGGATTTACACAGATATGGGTACTGAGACCAAGCAACAGCATGAGGTCTTTAATCCCGGATACAGCAGAGCTTCTTCCAGCAACAGCGTTACACCGCCTGTTCAACCACCCCCTATGGCGACGATTAACAGCGCAACTTCTATACGTTCCAGGTATATATTTTTAACTGAATTCAAATCACTCTCGATGCAAATATATTTTTGACTTTCGCAATACTGCATGAAGTATATGTACAACTTATCCTAAGAAAACTGGAAATAATTTTCAAAAATTCTAAAGCATAATTTTTTGAAAATGTATAGGATCTAAAATCAAAAGTTTAATTTAATCAACATTATCTTTATCTATTAATGTATTTAATATTATCTAATGTATTGTAAATTATACATTCTGTTTTGTAAAATATTACAAGGAACGATATATTTATCAGAATAATATATTCTCGTATGCGATAACGTTTTCTTAGATCAAGTCATAACTTGCACGATCCCATGAGAATGGGAACTTTACCGCCCAGTGGCTTGGTCAGCAGGCAGCAATCGTCGCCTAATTTAAATCCAAATGCGACGCACCTAAACGCACCGTCAAACACACAGGCAACAGAAGCAGAGCGATTTTATCAGAATCTGAGTATTTATCGAAATCAAGATTCGGCAGTGAAACAACAAATCGGTTTACAACAACTAGATGATAGGTAATAGATATATAGTATAACTTTTATACAACTTTATCTTTTTCTATTTTTAAGCATTTTTTTCTTATACTATATTTGCATTTGATCACACATGTATATACTCCGTCCAACGAGAAAATATCCTCGATCTGTGCATATCGAGCAAAGTGGGAAGAGCGCGATGCCCTACTTAAATCTTGTATATACATTACATTCGGGTTCGAGGCTTATCTTAGCTGAGAAAATTGAGTGAATGAAAGAATCTTGCCATTTCAATGGGATCACTAAAACGCTAACAGTCGTTACACGAAATCGGACTGTTTGACAGTTATTTTGAGAATAACTGTAACGGTCGATATGCTATGTAATTTAATATTTCAGGACTCAGTACCGTCCATTGTCGGCACTGGTATGTACAGTACAAAAGGGAGTTTTCCTGCGTGAATCAAATGAGTTTTCGTCTAAGCAAGGATATTTTCTCGCTGGATGGAGTGTAGAAAATGCCATTGTGTGCATAAATCAATTTCGAATGATCTTATGATTTTCCTCAAATGTTCTGAATACTTTTTAAATTAATTATTACATTTTACAGAAATCCTCAGCACATTCAAAAAGGTTCTCTGAGAGGTTCGCAGAACTCGTTGAACCGTCCGCCTAACATGGAAGTCGGTGGCCATATACGAGACCGTCCGACATCCGCATACGTCACTCAAGGCCAGCAGCAAAGCTACTCGGCGATCAACAATCAGATGCAACAACATAGTGGGGGACCACCACCGCGTTCCCAATCCTCGCGCGACATTATCCGCCAAGAGGCGAAAATGCAGGAGATGCAGGAAGAAGTTCGTCGACGGGAGCTCCGCGGCGCCGCACCGCTGCTCAATCAGCATAGACCACCGGGGATGTACAATATGGGCGCTCGAATGACAACTCCTGCTCAACAAATGCCAAATGCACGCACGCCGAGACCGCTCGGTTCCACGTCGAGTCTGGGTCCTACGTCCTGTCTGGTGACTTCCAGCTACCCCGCGAGACAAAACGCGCCCAGTTACAATTATCCAGATGCCCAGTATACTCAATATAACAGCACGCAGTATGGTCAGTACGGCCAATACAATCATCCCAACCAGGTATCCAGATATCCAGGAGGTCAATACGGCCCAATGATGCCCAAGCCGAAAAACGAGGCGATCGTGCGCGGTCACCAACCGATACCTAATGAGAATCTACTTGGTAGAGATTCGAGCAGCCAGGAAATAAAGTCGTACACCGAACAGAATCGACATTTCGCTGGCTCGCAGAACAGTCCGCATTATCCGAACGGCAACCTAGATCAGCGTATCGATCAATACGGCAATGATAACATCGTCAGTCGTCCGCAAAACGGGGAGAGCCACTCTATGACGACATCGGATGTGCCGCCAACGAGACCGGTTCTACCGTCTGACGACACGTTTAGCGAAAGCCCACCACCACCGCCGCCCAGCACTTCGACGCATCCTTTGTACAAGCAAGCCGACACGAGGTATGTATCTTAACGCATTTTGGAAGTTGCGCGTTGATGATTAAAATTGATTCTAAATAACGGAGGAAAATGTTGCAGATATACCGCAAGCATGCAGGATCCACCACGAGGTAGTTATTACCCTGCGGGAGGAATCAGTGCCATGCAGCAACCGCGTCAGTATCAATATAGCGCGACGAATCCTTGGCAACGAGAAGAAAGAGAGAAGGTAATAATAATTAATAAAGAGGAACAATAAATAAAATAATGCAAATAAACCCTGTTAGAGCAACAATTTTTAATTTAGATTCAGTTTTTACATTGAAATTTTCTATTAGTAATAGTAATTTGTGCGATTAAGAACTTTAGTAAGAAAAATTTTTATTATATTTTCTTTAAGAATCTTTTCATTTAACATTGCTTTAACTATTTTCAGGAACAAGCCCGTAGAAGAGAAGCTGCCCGACAATGGCGAGATCAGCAGATCGCTGAGCTGAGCGCGCTGACGCATCGAACACAGCAGCAGGAAGAGCAGCTGCGAGCTCTCCAACTGGAGAGAGACTTCCAGAAGCGAGTGGAAGAGGCTGCCAATCAGGACGATGACGAGGAGAGCAACGATTTAGACAACGAGAGTGTGCAACGAGTTCAGGGCTTGCTGAGAATGGCGGCCAGTCAGGACAGAGTTGTCCAAGGAACTCTGCAGCCAATTTTATCAAGAACGATCACTGGAAACCAGTCTAGCAGAAGTGGTTTGCCTCTTCAGCCTCTTAGCAGCCAACCAACCGTCACCAGCAGCCATGCTCATATTCTATCCAATCAAACGGTGTCTCAGAATGTTGGGATGAGTCCTGGTCAAGAAAATAGTGGCTTGCACGTGCAACCAAATCAGCAACAGCAGCCACAACAACAACAACAACAAGCAGCAGCGAGTCAGAGCGAAGAGCATATGTCGACACCTAATTATGGCACGCCTCTAAGCCATTTCGGTTCCGGTCAGAAATATTCCATATCACACTCCATGGAAGACAGGGAATTGCAACGGAAAATGGACGAGGTGAAGCGAAAACAGGCTGAATACGAGGAGAACCAAAAGAAGCAGGAGGAACAACAGCTGCAATCACAGCAACAACCATATCAACCGAGCCAACATCCGCGGAGCCAGCTGCACCCCGGCATGTTGCGCTTGGATAACTTGATTATTAATGGCCCCAGCGTATCTATGCGTTAGTAGATTAAACTACTTTTAAAACTTGTGGATTGAATATCGAACTTTGAGAGAAAAAAATCTTTGTATATTCTTATATTTCTTTAAAGAAAAATGTTTTGAAATATTTTTCTCTGTCAACGTAAGATCTACAGATATATGTATATTTGTTATTGCCGTTATTAGATATATTGCACGTTCGTCTCGTGTATTTTTATCGTTTTACTAAAGATATTTCTATGTTGTAGCTTCGCAAAACAATGATGCACCCCCGCCACCAGAACGAGGCTCGAGTTACGCTGTTATGTCTCAACAAAGTGCTCTCAGATCAAACGGCTCGACCACATCTACTCTACCTCCCACTTCTCAACAGCCAGCATCTATGAAAAGGGTTTCTTTTCATGATTCGAATGCAAATAGCGAGTCTATGCTGCGCAATGTATCATCTGGAACATCAAATCCGCCGTCAATCTCAATGGACACCATTAGAGAAGATCCCAACGTGAGTAATTTTATTATATTTCTTGTAATTCTTATCATTTATCTGCTTTAATTTACTTTTAATTTATCCTATGCTTTATTTCGACATAATTGATATCGATTAAAAAATTTGCAAATTAGTATTTCACGTTTTTTTAAATATTATTTTAGTATATATATCATTATCCTTTATATTACGATTTTTTCGAAAGAAGTAATTTGAGATCATATAGATCTCATTTCTGTTTTCTGATGTACGATCTGTAGTTTAAATATAATTAATTAAGAAATTAATATTCCATTATATCTCCAATACAAAATTTATTATTATGAATATCCTGTCGAAATGCTTACGTTGGCAGATTAACAAGTAAGGTATAAATATTAAAACAGATCGTTGCTACATCATGCTGTCTATATTATGATGTTTACAATGCATGAACTGCTGTCAGTTATAGTAATTATCGTCTAATGACTATGTATCTTTCATTCGAGCTCATTCATTACTTGCTGTATCTAAAATTAGCTGTTGTATTCATATTTCATCCTATGTAATTTACATTCATGTTTCCATTGTACATACATAACTGATACTAGTCTCGTTGCTTACGCATATATCATATTATCTTCAAAAATTACATTATACTTGTTGCAATAGGTCTGTATTTAATTTCGACCTTTTTTCGGTAAGAATTTAATTTGGGACTTGTCATACATCACAATATATTATATGTTAAGCATTTTGCATTGAGTATCAAATCTATTAGATAAATTATTAATTCAACGAACTATAATAATTTAATTTATACAATAATAAGTGGTGCAATTTTATTACTTAAGATTTTTTAATTTAGTTTATTTAAAAAATAATCATAGCATTGATTAAAATTTTTTTATTAAATCGATTATTAATTTCAACTGTCTTGAATTACATTCTTATCGATCGTTGCATACGCTAATTACGCAAGACATAATGTGCTACTATTGATATATGTATGTCTTTATAACTTTTTGGAGACATTTATATTAATTTGAATTAAATATTGAATAAGTGCAAAAGATTGTTTTCTATCTTTCGCTTCAAAAGATCACATCTCAAAATTCTTTGACGAGAAGCTCATATTCTATGATCATATGGCAATCAAGTGTGTGCAGTTCAAATATTGAAAAAAGACTAGAGAAAATATGAATAAAAACTTTTATATATTGTATATGCTAAATGACTTTTAATAAAAAAAATCCAACATAAACTTTTGCACTCATCCAATATATTGATGTATGTACGTATATTTCATTGTTTAATTATGCTTCCAGAATTTTATCAACGACGCGGAAAATTTATTAGCCTCTCCCAAGACACCGGAAGGATCCGCTTCGTTTACTAGTGCTACCCCCGGTGTAATCGGGGCTCAAGAAGTCTATAAGTAAGTTTTTGTTGTGTCATTAAGATTTGAAGAATTATCGAGTAAACAAATCCTTATGTAAGCAAGCATACTAAATAATTGGTTGTTTAAGGGACCCGAGGCAAAAGCGATTGGCAGAGAAACAGAAGCAGCAGCAGAATTCGCAAATTGGCGCGGTACCGGAGAAGCTCAGCTTTAAAGAGAAAATGAAAATGTTCGCGATGGAGACCGGCGAGGATGGCACGCCGCGGGATAAAGTGAAGATTTCGCGTGCCCAGCGCGAGATCGACAATATTAACAGCCCGCTTAATTCCAACAGTAACAACAATAATAACAACACCACAACCACCACCACTACTACTACCAGCGGCAATAACACCAATAACAATAGGACCTAAACGTTGCACTCTTATTTTCAGGCTTTAGCAATTAAGATAGATCAAATATTTTTCGAAATATCTAGGGCACTTGGAGGAATCACGACTGCATACTAATTGAAGGAGTATGATATAAAGAGGTAATCTTTCCACTACATGATTTGACCAAAAAAACAGCATTATGACGCTGCTAACATAATAATACTTCTAATAATACTGTAAATATATACTTCAGTTTTACAAAATTGACAATTGTTTAACTGAAGAAGTATTATTAACAAAAACATTTATACATATAACTTACATTTATAATTTTTATCTAAGAATTCATATATAATAATTAAGATTACTAAATTTTTGCCTTATTTTCCTTCGAACGTCCTAGATACTTTGTCGTGCGTTTTCTGTCGAATAAAGAAAGAGACATACAGAGAAATATGTATACCGCGCATAGTTGTAATTTCACAAGCGATACATTAATTAATTTTATTATTAATGATACCACACGAGGGCTATTTTGTATTCAGAATGAATCCGATTAGCCGGCGGCGATTCTCCACACAACGTTGAAGTACAAACAGAATTTTGTATAGCTCTTTGACCAAAAATGTTGTGTGTTCTGCGAAGAGAAGGACCAATAACGTAACATTGCGGACGTATTAGTCGCTACGAGAAAGGAAGCTGTCCGGCCGTTCTCGTACGCGACACGTACCAATATTCCTGAATACTTCCGGACCAACATAATCTTATTATAAAGTATCTGATATAATCTGCCGAGACTAGTATGGCATAAGACAAAGGCTCGCGAGTACTAAGTAAGCTCCTGAGAGGCGCGGATTGTTTCGCGAGGATAGCTCGCGAAGTGTACATAAAGAGAAGATAGACAGTAGGCCGGGCAGCATGATTATTGTACACATTAGTTTTATATTTATCTCTCGGCAGCGAAATATTCTGATATAAATTTAAATTATATCACTATATATGATTTACACTTATGCCATTATGCACTTAACAAAATACGACAAAGTAGCAAAGGTAGATAGAAAATAGAACGAAAAATAGAAAAAGAGAAGTGGAGAGCATGTTCGCACGAGCGAGAGCGTATGTGTGCGTGTGTATGTGCTTATAAACGAGAAAGTTAAGAGTGCGAATATAACGAAAGATTTATATTTATATATAATGCGTTCCAGCAGTATAGACGGCACTAGTTTAGCTCTCGTATTAAAGCTCTATTTTGCGTAGAGTTCGAGCGAGGGTTCTATTCCTCATAGAACTCGAATAGGCGGCCCTACCATTCTGTAGAACTCTGACAAAAGCTCTTAGAATACAAACGAAGGCTCTACTTGTACAGAGCGTAGAATAAACGCGTTATGCGATATGGATAATGCAACCATACTGAAAGATTCCTATTTTGAAGTGTCTCCATTGACAGTTTTTAAAGAAACTAAAATCTTACGCGATGCATTATCGATGTTTTATTGAATTTAAATGGCGAGAAACCAAATTTAGTTCTTGCTAATCTTCGGAATATGAGTAGAAAGAGTAAGAATTGTTTTGTTTCTTTAGTAGTACTTAGAAAAAATATTTTTGTCTATTAAGCTTGTTCATATAAAAGCCATCTTTCATTAATGTACAGGGTGAATCACTTAAGATGTTTGTCGCAATATATTCATTACTTATATATATTTTTATACAGATTTATAGAGTTAATTATCATTGCTTTTTATCGATTGGTTAATTACCTATTTATTTTGAAATGTATATTTGGGGATTATACATAGAGAGATATAAAATAAATCATGAATTATTCGCAAGATTTATGTTGTAATAATTATAATATGTTTATTACACATATAAAAGTATCATTGCAACATAAATGTTAGCATATTGCCGCAACATTCAATATTTATTTTATATTGAATTTGAAGAATTACAAGGAGTGTTGAAACAAATTTATGTTCTCAATAAAATGTTTCAACGTATTTTTATTATCGTTTAAATTACGAAAAAGAACAACGCACATAGATGCAATTTTATTTGTCACATATTGAATATTATTTCTATAATCAATTGTATTGTAAAATTAAGACATCAATTCTTTTATACACGTAATGTATATTGTATTGCAATGTCTATGATTATCAATTATATTGTAAAATTAACAGATATCAACTCTTTTTAAGAATACGTAACTCTCCAATCACAACGTTGCATGTGATTAGCCGAAAATTGACATCTTAAGTGCCTCACTCTACGTGACTCCTCTGTTAAGCGCCAACGCTAAGTGATAATCAAATTGTTATTGTTGGGCGCGAAATTTGCTCGAAATGTTTCTTCGCGTAATTCTAAAACTTTTAAGTTTAATCGTATTCTCGACTTTTTCGCACCTCGAGTATTCGCGGATGTGGAAGCAGTATTCCAAAAAAAAGAGCTTAGTGATCTAACGTGAAGAACAAAGTGTAGCAATATTAGGATGTAAGGAACAACTTATGTAGTAACTGTACAAACGACCGTTGAGAAGGTTTGTTAATTGATCTTGCGCGAGAATAGAATCGCTATGCGAGTCGGTCCGATTAACGCTGGAGAAGTATTTCACGTTCCACTCAGTGCTTCGGTTATATTTGTTAAAATTATGCGACATTCCTCACCGTCCAGTTTGTATTCTGTGTTACGACAAAGTAAAAATCATCGGCTTTTACGTCTCGATTACTATTCTTGGGAGGACTCCGAGTATATTTCGAGTATTATTATTATTATTTTTTTAAATAATTCGTTCCCGACGTTTCTCTTTTCGAAATTCACGAGTATCATGAAATGATTATCTTCGGGCACAAAGATAGAGAGAAAGAGAAGGAGAGAAAGAAAGATAGAATGAGTGTGTGCACAGAATGCAATACTAACTTTGCGTAACTAACAATACAATATTAATACAGATCAATACTAATATCTTCGCTTCCAAGGGAAATCATTTCGCGTCTCTGTTCTCATGTACATACATTCTCGAATTTGTCTGTTCAGCTCTGCTTGAGAAACGGAGAGTTGCGTTGCGATACGGAATATCTGTATAAACGATTGACGATCTCTTTTTCTAAAATAAGTGACTAGTACTTTTACATTAAATTGTTCGCGTAATTAAACCATTTGATTTTCTGCAGAGAAGAGCTCTGCAATTAATCTCCAGCGACTTCAGAAATCGCTTTCCGTATCCGTAGAGAAAGTCATCAAAAATGCGCTTTCGCCTTATTTAACTATTCGTTTATACATATTTTTTCTTTCTTGTGCTTCTGTCAAGATTCAATATTCCAACCTTTATCATTCCTCCACGTGGGAACGACAGTGATAATCCTGAGCAGCTTGTTACACAATCGTGCGACGAATTTTGCTCGTGATCACAACGAATTTCCGCTTTCGAGCTGTACGCTGATCGTACAATTGTCGCGCGAGCGAGGTTCCATCGTCCGTAGTCTTAAGTTTTTTTAGTTTTAATCAGCCATATCGTAGATCGACGTTATTAATAAAATTAATTACTTTAGAGAATCATTCATCAACGTATTCATCGAGGTGAAGTCTAAGCTCGATGTTAATCAAACATATTAATAGACGAGAAAAAAACTAGAGGGAGAGAAGGAGAAAGGAGGAAAAAGAAAACGAAAGAGATGAGCGATAATCGAGATCTCCCTTATTGTTGTGTATAGCGAGCGTATATATTTGCACTATATTTTGTAAAACTGTTTTCATAATCTCATACAGAGAAGAAAAGAGAGAAGAACGACGATATATCAGCCGATTGACTAAACGCCAAGAGCGCGAATCAACACGTCACGGGGATGTTATTAATATTACTATATTTTACTTACCAATTGTAATTTCGCAAAGTACAGTATATTTTTTAATTATTGTATCATGTAATGTTATTAGCGAAATACGATATTTGACGGAAAATATATGTCAGCTGTATTCAACACAACTTCCTCTCGTTTCATATGTTCCTCATTTATTTATTTATTTGTGAAGAAACGCGCTGGTATCACTAAACATATTTTCTTTCTGCGAACGTGCTTAATAAATAAAATCTCGTAATAAAAAAAGCATTTGTAAAGAATATTCAAGATTAAAAATAATTACATATTTAGTTTCGATGTGTTTCACTCGCTTTAAAAGCATTGTTATACTCCGCTTTCACGAAAATATCGAAGGGTAGGATAAATCTTGCAAAAACTGTTTCTGCAAAAGAAAAGATGATTTTATTAACATTCATCATTATAAAATACATTGGATTGCAATGCGTTTAATTCATTTTGTTAAGGCTATGCCCTGCGCTTTAACAACAACGATTACATTAACGTCGTTCCACTTTTAACTTTTGATACTTTTATTTCTACATATATGAAGCGATTAAAGAGGGGTCGATAGTGAATTGAGTTTTTATTAGAGATTCAACGTTACCAAAGCTAATAATAAACTACGTGAGCTTCTGGCAGATCCGATAGACTATCATCAATAATAGCAAAATTTATATATTAAAAAATAGATTTTTATAAAAGAATAAATAATATATAATATATAAGATTCTTTTTTAATATACATATTTCCTAAATAACTTACATTCTGATTGAATTTACTAGAATTTCAGTAAACAGTTAAGCATGATTAATTGTATCATTGAAGATTAATAATATACGTATGACTATATAAGATATTGCATCTTTACTGTATCAAATTTCATTAACAGATCAGATTAAAATTCAAATGGATTTCTTATTAATAGAGATATCCTATCTGAGATATAATTATCAAAGTATCTAATTTTAAAAATCAAGGTCTAGAAAGTGATTTCTTTCAACGAAACCTTGTCGAGAGAAAAGTGAAAGGTTTTGAATTCATTAGGGAATCTCCCAGTCGACACAGCATCAGTGACATTACATCTATGTTACAATTTCGCACTCAACAATATGAATATAACATATAATACATGTTATATAACATTTATATTATTAAGTGCGAAATTATGACATAGATGTAATATAACTGATGCTCTGTGTCGACTATGCTGTCATTAAAACTAATTTATCTGCAGACATTTCGTGCGTAAATCTACGGCTTTCAAATCCTCGTGTTTAATATATAAATGAAACGACGTTTCAGAATCGATTGTCAACAAGTGAGCGTACATGCACTTTAAAAACTCCACTCGCAAATTACTTTTTAACAGCTCGTATGCGCTGCACACGAAAAAATAAAACATTCAAAAGCGACAAACAATCGTTTCGACCCCGTCGATCCTCTCGATAACCGTAATTTTATTTGATTAACATTCTTAGTTTAATGAAAGCCTCTTAATTATCACATCGAGCGGTTGTTATTTAATCCTAATTGCTATGATAGACATTATCGATAATGTGGAACGCATGTCGTTTTATGCCACGTTGGCATATCGGGCGATGATCACATTAAATTACGTGTAATTAAACTAATTGAGTAATTCGATTAAGCAAATCGTTAACGGTACTTCATGTGCGATCAATTAATCAACGATTTTATTGTTTTATGTAGCATCACGTAAGATTCTACGAAAGCGAGAATCTAATGTAAAAGGACAAAACGTGTCCCCTTATATCTTACGCTTTACATTATGTTCTATTTCGCATGTTTGAAAAAGCGAGGTACTAATCGGTCGACTATGAGCGAAAAATAACTCTTCCTCTTTCTCTCTCTCTCTCTCTCTCTCTCTTTCTACAACAATCTATCTATGAAAAATAATTTCTGTTTCGTTAACAATCTACCTTTAAAATACTCTCTAGCGAATCAAGGGCCAACAGGGTCGAATTACAAAATGCTCGCTGTAAATTTGCTTCTACTACAACCGCCGTAAGATATAGCCGCAATAACTTGCGTACCTGAGAGACCTTCCTCTAATAATCGATGTTATTTCGTTAACAATCTCGCCGTACGCGTAGATCAAGTGTCAAATGTATATCTTATTTAATGCGCTAAAATCGCTGTAACAACATTCGAAGCAACTATATTACTATGTCGACCTACAAATTTTCCCCAATCAGTTGATTTAATTCTTCGTCGTCTCACTTTTCATTCCATATAGGAATAATTGGGGTATGGAAAATGTAATCCCGTGTCGTACTTTACGATAAATCATCATTGACAAGGCGAAACGTAAAGTATCGACGTAACTGCTCACTTTAGTCATCTCTCTATGATAATGATTATCAAGTCTGGCAGACTTCAGACGTATGTACGTATTTGCGTTTATCCTATGTTTGAAAGCGAGGAATTCGTGATAATTACAACTTTCAAACGAATGCCTGTCTCAGTTAAAGACTTCGTAATGTTGAATTTGTCCTACAATTAAGTCTATTCAATTCCATTTCCGTCGAAACTTGA
The DNA here is from genome assembly GCA_011638315.1 of Tetramorium parvispinum. Taxonomy (NCBI): domain Eukaryota; kingdom Metazoa; phylum Arthropoda; class Insecta; order Hymenoptera; family Formicidae; genus Tetramorium; species Tetramorium parvispinum. Next base: position 21,455 of record VBVR01000245.1, on the reverse strand, counting down.
TAAATCGTCACGTTAAATAAGGACAATTTTACTAGCCATTTCAAAAATTTATGTTCATATCTAACATTGAGCGCTAAATGTAAGATATGAATATATTATGGTGCTGAATATAGATAGTGCTTCTCTTTTAATTTTAAAATACACCGTATGAAATTAAATCCCGCAGACTTTCTTTCCGGTTTTTTTCATTTAATATTATTTAGGAATTATTAAATATCGCAGATCATATCCCGCTGTTCTAAGATTAATATCTCACAGATACATTTAACAGTAAGCAATGTATGACGCACGGATTGTAGTCTCTCTCGTTTTCGTTCAACGTGTTCTTTCGCTTTTGATTTCGATATATTTTTCCAGATCAACCTCTGGGGAACACGCTACTCGATAGGAACATTCGTTTATGCTAAAAACGCTAAGAAATTTAAACCCCATTTTTCCGCAAACCATTAATTTTTAAGTTTTAACAGGACGGAAAGGTGTGTGCAAAGTATTATATCTCCTCGCTAGGCGCAATTCGTCATTTAGGCTTCTCAAATATATCTTACATAGCTATAACTAGGAGTCCTTTCAAGTTCCAACTTCAAATTGTCGTACAAAATAGAGCTTCTGTTCTGAACAGTTCCAGCTTTCACTTTGCTTTCACATACGTGATATGCAACGGATAATCAGCGAAATAAACTTAGAAAATCTAAAAATAAGTTACAAATCGTCTTTCGACCATTTTTAACTTTTGTGCCAAACCGGAAATAAGTATGGCTATTCTAAATTTGAGCTTCTATTCTATTATAGACAGTGACGTGACTCTTTAAAAAATAATTTCCTCTGCCATATACACACACGTATACAAAAAGGAAGAAATAAAAACATTGTCAGGAGAAAATTTATACGTGAAATTTTATACTATTTCAAATATTTCATTAATCATATTATTTTAATCCTAATAAAATTTTAATTGTATAATTGTTTTCTTGTGTGCAAAATATTTCTTCTTCAATTTCTTTATTTAATTTTGTTATCTATCTTCCTTTTGTTATCTCCTTTTTCAGGATGTCTTGTTTTTCTGCCTAGCGCATTACTTTTTACTTTCACACGGGATCTGTAAACAAACAAAAAGTCACGCCATTGTCAATAATTATATTGCAGATTGTACTGCTTGATTTAATTATTACACATTATCATGACAAAGCTCGGTGTATCTTTGATTATCACTGCTTTTGCAAGCGGTAGCTAAAACCTGGCAGTAAAACCCGATGACCGACATTTTTGTGGAAAATTACTAAATACGATCGAGTCGGGGTTGCGATAAGTAGGATAAAAGTAATATTGCAATATTTTTCAACAGTTAATCATTTGCTTATTGAGTTTATGATGACAAGCGAGCCAGCGCACATCATCGAGATGACATTTTCAGCCCCATGTTACCTTTTAGAAGAAACTTTTCAGAAGCTTTCCAAGAATCAACGCATTAATAAAAAGCTTCTGAAATATTTTATCCTTTCTGACAAAAATATCGGTCATCTTGTTTCGCGTGTCCGAAGTCTTTGATTCGCAGCACGCGAAGGGTCGGTCTCTCCCTTTCTTTTTCTTTCTTTCTCTTTTTCTCTTCAGCGTCCGGCCCATCGCGCGCAAATACAGAGAAGGCATTTCGCACGGCCGTGGTATTATTGGCCGGAGCTGACGGACATAGTATCGCTAGCGGTGGACGCGGTATCCGACAACAGAGGCGGTAACGGTGGCGGCAGGGATGCCGTCGGCCTCAGCAACTCATACTGTCTTCGCGTCACTCGCACAGAGGGTGGCGACAGCACCACGTTCATATTCTCGGGTAATGGCGGAAAGACATTGTTCTGGAATTGTCCGGACACGTTACCTACCGGCTCGTAATTCGCCACCACGATCACCTTGCCGCTTCTGCTGCACGCCTTGCCTACCCCGAAGTAACGGCTCCTCGCCCATATCAGTTGGGTGAAGTGACCTAAGAAGAAGTTTCTTTGCATGAATCGTTCTTTATTAAATTAAATTAATAAAATGTATTAGAATTTAGTATACTGTCTATCCAGGAAACACATTCCAGCAATATAATTGAAATATTACAATATTGCTCCAACATGGAATATTATCAGAATATTCCATGTTGGCTGAGTACTTACAAATAAAATACTAATACGATAAATGCATAAATTAAAAGGCAAATAACACTTATCTCCTTTGATTTTAATTTGTAAAGGGGATATATAATAATCTTTCTGTTACGTTATTCTTCTTTTACCTGCGTTTACATTGGCGTGGAGAATGTCCGGTTCTTTGAGGAAGTCATATTGCTTCACGGCGGAATACCAGTAGGACGCGACTTCTTGCCCCGTGATATCGCCAGGTACCGCGCCACCGGGACGACAATAAAGATTGTGACCTACGTTCCGATCGTTCCTATAATAGAACGTGTTCGTGTGCGCCAGATGATTAGCCCATGATTGAGCGTACTCGCACAACTGCAATAATGTATGGATATTGTTTAAGTTTGCGGTATATCCTTCGGCCAATTTCGTGCCTTTTATCGCTTTTTATTTACTACCTGGGGTGACATGGTCAACGGTGGTGCGTTGTGCCGTTGCCGATAAACGTTGTGCCAGCAAAGGCACTCGGTGATGAATTCGCTGTCGCGCCAATCGGTCTCCAAATCGCTCCTATCGTGCGTGATACTCATCGGTCGGTTGCTGAGTATCTGCAAGAAAATTCGTCTTGATACATGGCGAGGCCACGCAATAATTTATCTACGATCTATGCGATATGCTGCACGCGATGTCGTACAACTCCGTCTCCATGTTTCACTTTACTTAAACCGCTCGTCTATATTCCGAGCCTACGAATATTAGAGTTCACGAATCTCGAGACTTTTTGAATTGTCAGAATTGTAGAGTCCTCAAGATTCAGCTTTGCGAGTTTCGAGATTCGTAAATCTCTAAATTCTCGAATTACATTTTTTTTTCTTGAATTATACAATCTTTGATTCCTCAAGGATTGGAATTGTCGAACTTAAGATTTATAAATTCCCTTAGGTTTTCGGATTTTTCAATCTAATTTAATTTTGAATTACTGTTTCCTGGCATCTTTAGATGCCTACATCTCCTGATTCTCTTTTCTTTTAAAATTTAAAGGACACTATGTATTCAGCCTTCGAGCTCCTCGCTCGCTTCGTGCCTCCTCAGATTCAGACGCGAAGGAAGCTTCGCTTCGTAAATAAAATAATTTCGTACGTATGACCACCAAATTAAAAAAATCATCGAAATACAAAGTCGAATAAAAAATTTTAATAGACGAATGGTCCAGTTGCTCCCAATTGCATTTAGCAGCATCGTGCATAGGAACCGGGACAACGATGCGCCGCTCCTGACTTTAAAGTATCGACCCAAGTACTTTGCGCGCGTGCTCCTTCGCTCTTTTGATTTCGTATTCCATTTCGAAAACAGTCGCATATCAGATAAGCCAAGGACACAACGGAAATTATATTCCGCGAACCTAAGACGTAATCCGGCGCGCAACTCAGGATCGCCTTTAGCCATCTACCTGGATTTACGAAGAGACACGATCTCGCAGTTACTTTCTATCAACTTCATTTCGCAATTGTTTTAAAAATAATGTAGAATAGTAGTTAGATCATTGGACTGGGCAATGTTTCATATTTTTTTTTTAGAAAAGATACTCAATGTAATTCTTTTTTGGAATTTAGAATCCAAGTTTAGATTATCTAACAATTTAAATGCGACTCTCAAAAATACAAGCGAAAGAAGAAAAGAAGGAAGATAAAGGACTTGAAAGGAATAATTTTACAATCACCGGTGACCCACATAATATACGTTCATTATAGTTATTAAATAAATTGTGTTCTCTAATTACTAAAAAATTATAAAAAAAACCTAATGTACAAAATACAGTGCAAACCACAGCGTAAAGTAACGAGCGATACAAGTAACTATTTCACGATGTCATTTCTTTTTATAGCCAAAATATCAAACGGTCTGAACGGAAAGTTCAGTGTGGGTCACCGGAACGTGTTCCCGGAAGTGATGCAGCACGGAACGTGGTAATCATTGTTAAATCGAGAGTCAAGATCACTTCACTTTTAATTGAACGTGACACTATCTTTCTGCTGAGCGTATTCGCGATTTTCTACCTTCTTCAGAAGTTTCGGCCGATTGTCTAGCTGTTGTTGAGTCAGCTCGTAGTTTATCGAAGACGTGGTGGCTACGACGGAATCGGTAATTCGCTCCGCCTTGAACAACTTGCTCTGTTCCACCCTCTTCCTGAGATTCTCCAGAGCTGTCGCTTCCTCGCGTTTCCTGGAAGGCGGCCAGTTCTCGCTCGAGGTGTGGATCATGGTGATTCCGGCACATGGTGAATCCTGAGAGAGAGAGAGATCAAATTAACAAGCTCACTGATCGATCAAGGGACTTGTGTAGAGATGCTATTCATCATAATTTATATGTACGACTTCTTTGGAGAGCACAAATCCTTAAGAACTTTCGAGAATCTCTTTCGCTTTCCGAGAATGATGCAATTGCGATTTAAGAGATTCGTAAAGGTGTACGGAAATGTGTAACTTGACGTCGAGAGAGACTCACAGAAATGTAATGCGGTTTTCAGTCTAACTTCCAAATCGTAATCATAAATAATTAATAATTTAATGCATATTAATAAACAAATATTAATGTAAATAAATGTTAATATAATGAAATATTACTAAAGTGAAGATAACAGATTAATAGTAATAAACATAGTGAATTAATTACAATTGTGGGAAAAGAAAAATTAACGAATGCGTGCGTAAAATAGTATTGTTATAAAAAACACGCGACATGTATATGTATATTAATAAAACAAATTTAAAAATTATTAAAGAGCGTAAATATTTATGTAATCTTGTGTAATACGCAACGTGATATATAATCGTGATACAGAGTCCAAAATAATTTAATAATTAAAAAAATGAGTAATATGCACAGATGTGCAGAATGATTCTTTATATCTTCCTCTTCTAAGATTATCAATTGTTAAGTTAAGAAAGAAAAATAGATAAGAGAGATAAATATGTATCTCTAAAACTCTCTCTGCTTTCTCAAGGCAACTTCCGATCTTAGGACAAGCGAATTCTCAGCATCTCGTGTCTCTCCTTCATCAGTGTCATTCATGAATCTCGAGATCCTTGCGTCGCTCGAGCTTGTGCACGGAGCACCGCGGTTCCTCGCACGAGAAGCAGCTCCTCCGGGACCGTTACTCTTTCCCGAACGGAGGAGAGACCATGGACGACCCCGTGGGGACCGTCGAAGACCAACCTTGGAGTGATTGCTATTGGAAAAATTGAAATCCAGGTGTGCGGCCTGGCTGAGTAATCGTCGGCTCGCGGGGCACCGGTTACGATTGATCATCTCCTTCTGCATCGCGTAGTCGATGAAATAGCTCTCGTACTCGGGCGCGCTGTTGCGCTGCGGCAGGAGTTCCGCGGTCTCCTCCGCAGTGCCGTACGCGCGGCTCATCTCGCGCAGCTCCATCGCGGGCGGTGCGCCTCGCACCACAACGCCGCGATCCACGACCGTGCCGGACCAGGCGCATACTGACCGGATTCAGCCGCGCAAAACCGCGAGCGTGCGGGCACCGCGTTACCGCACACTGCGGACGTACGTATGCGCGCCAAGTTCGTCGCGCACGCGGCCATCCGGCCTGCGAAATCCCGCCCGAGATGTTGACACGCAGGTCATCTAATAGTTGGCGAATTGTGCGAATCGCTCCACCGACAATGAAATGCTAGTGAAAATTGGATATACATCCGAAGCGGTTGATCGAGCAGGCCGTTGTAGCGCTAAATTAATATCAATCTTCCTTTGAAAGAGAATAATGGGCAATATGTAACAATCCATTTTTGATTATTATTGATGGCCCTATAACTATCATTCTTTTTTTGGAAATACGAGATCTGTAAATTAAAATAGATATGATAAAATACTGATAAAATAATGACACTTTGGTGTAAGTTCATTTTCAATACATTTTTTAAATTGTCAATATCAGCCATTACCTTCTTCATAGTATAAAAATTTGCGCAGAGACCTGATTAATAATATCTCGTCGATAACTATCTGTTTGAATCGATAATTCTAATAATTGTGGAATATATAAAATGTGTAATTTCGTTTTGCGAATTATTCATACGTTGTCAATGATTAACATATTTCTCTTTTCTGAATTATTATAATTTTCGATTCTATGTCTAAATTAAAATAACATACTGAAAAAGAGACAAGGAAAAAGTAAAGCTATGTCAAAAGAATAAGATGTCAACACAAGAAGTTCATTCTTTGTCAAAGATGATCAATATTAAGATTAGTTTGGGCATTTTTCATAATACTTTACAGAGGAGCAAATAAAACATTTTACTATTGTTTAGGATATACAGATTCGGCATAAATTGTGTGGCGAGAAGAATACCTTGCGAGTACAGTTCATGATTATTTATTATACAGAAATACATTAATCTTGGCTAGCATCCACATTCTCGGTTTGAAGTCCTTTGAACGACGAAACGGAAATATATGTGACGAGGGTGTACAGCTTGTTTGCCGAGTCCTCATCGTCATTTCTTCTCCTGCTCAGTCTTACGCGAACTCTAAAGGGAACGTTTCTAAAAAAAAGAAAATATATGTTCCAGAATAATCATCTGCACTTTTTTATATTTTTTCATGATAAAAAAACTGTATCCAAATTATATGCAATATGCAAGTTATATACAAAGTTATATTAGACTAACAATACAATGCAAAATAATAATTAAATATAACTGCATTAGCATCTCATTTCTCTACGTGCAACAAATCGTATATTTTTAGTATAAATTATGTCAAATAATTCTAATTCGTATTCGAATAAATTATAATCAAAGAATTTAAGTATACAAAAAGTTCTTGATTTTGTATAATTTTTATTGAAAAGCTACCTGATGCCTTTTGACCACAATTGCTTGTTGAGACGTGTATCTATCCTAACATCGGGCGTTCCCATCTGTTTCTCCGCGAACTTCCTGATCTCCTTGATCGCTCGCGGAGCACGTTTCTTAAAACCAACGCCATGAAGGCGCTTGTGAAGATTCACGGTGTATTCGCGAGTCACCACCTCGTTGATGGCACTCTTTCCCTTCTTCTCAGAAGACTTGGCCATCCTTCACCTGCAATCATGAAATTATATCGTAAGGATGAACGACATACGATTGTATGCATACATAACCAAGTCTAAGCAATTGATCTCGTGAGCAAAAGACTCACGGCACAACAAAAATGTTATTAATCAGGCAGAACGAAAACCGGCATAAATCTCACGATAAAAGGAATTTTTAACGTTCTGGATCATTCTAATTATTATTTGGACGTTATGCATAGTTGAATAAGTTTGTCATAACAAGCGACAACAAACGCGACAAACGTCACGTGTTCAAAGGCGATTAACAGCCGAAGAAATCGGATACGGCGATTAATTTGACATTAATTCACGACAGGAAGATTTGCTGAATAATATTTCGCACAATCTAAATGTTCACAAACAATACAGAAAAGGATGTTTAAGGATTACAATCTGCAATAAACCATAACTACCTCGTCGATGTACGGTTAAACGAAGAAAGGTCCTCCTCTGCCGCCGTTCCTAAAACCATTCAAACGCATCCCTTATGCATCGCTCATAACGGCCTTAATGATCCGTTCATTGCCTTCTCATTATCCGTTATAATATTATATTAATTATTCTTTTTATCTAACTGCTACTTGAAACTTTTTAAATAAAAATTTTATTTAACGTTTAATCGAATATTATTTATTAAATTACATTTAAATATAATCTTACGTTTTAAGGGTCAATTCCACAATTTACTTTAACTGGAGTTTAACTAACGATACCTAATATGGGAGTTTGTTTTACATAAAACAAAAGAAGTGAACATTATATTTCAAAGCACAATTAATTATATGTGTATGTAAAAACATAATTGGAATGTAATCAAAACTACATAAACCAATTCATCTCTATATTTACATAAATTATTAAGATCTTAAAATTATTATAAATTTAAATATTATTTAAATTGTGGTGCTATTGCCAAAAATAAATTCATACTTATGCATACCTATGTATTATTTGTGCATATTTTACAACTGCTAGAATTTCTTTTCGACGGGATAAGATTATTTTTTTTTTAGATATAAAAATATAATCCAATCAGCGCAAAGAAAATTTCCATCAGTTGCAAAATAAATGTTCATTATGCGCTTCTGTATCGATTAAAGTAAATATGTCTACTACTGCAGAAATATATAAATATATAGAATCTATGGAAATTATTACTATGGAAATTTAAAAAATTCTAATTCCAATTATTCAAGTATGAAAAAATTTAAATGATGAATAATAAATTTCCTGACTAATATGAATATATATACAGCTATAGAAACATCAAAACTACAAATAAATTGTAAATGTTACTATATTCTTACAATACTATTTAAGCAATTATTGCCACGCTACGAGCAAGCGATTAATCAGTCGTCTCGCGAGTCGCGCGTTATTTTCCGAAATCGCTATTGGTCGGCGGAGGCCATTGGAGCATGACACATCAAACGAGGTGTCCAATCGCGCGTAACCTTATACTTTTCCGCATTTATAGGCGACGTCTGATTGGCGGCCGCCAGCGACTACGTCGCTGCCGGGCGACCGTGGGGCGACTTCCGATTGGCCGCTGCCGTGCGTGACGCGTGCGCGCGACGCGCCTCCCCACCCTTTCATCGATACTTGGCGCCGCATTTCGTGATTTCGTGGACGCGCTTACTGCTAGCTTCGCACAGTGGCGAATCGAAGGGAAAAAATACGTTCTCTCTCTCTCCCCCGTTAACCTGCGATGTCGAGTTGATTTTTAATTCCCAGTTCACGCTCGTAGCTCCAATTTTTTTAAAAAAACGGACCGGAGCGCTAAATATGGCCAGCAAAGTATGGCATACAGAATTGTGGAAGTCATGGGATAAGCATGGGAAAAACGATTTGTAAGTGGTGTTGTTAGCGCGTCGCCTGGTCGACGCGATCGACACGGTGTATTGCTGGTCGCGAAAACACTTATCTACTCCCGTTAACTCGCTCTACCGAAGACTTAATTTGTCAATTCACGACTGTTTGCAGCCTCAAGCTAATCAAGCACAAATTTAAGGAAGGCAACAGACCAGGTAATAAGGCCCGCGTGCACACGCTCTGGCCGCGCTCGAAACTATGCATGCACGATCCTTATCGTTGTCGTTCCCCGCGGAGCGAGCGCAGCCACTCACATAGCCCCCAGTTCCTTACCACACGCATCCGCTTCGTAGTCCGAGCTGATACGTTCTTTTGATCTCGCGATAACAGCACAAATTATCAATTATTTATTTATTTATTTATTTATTTATTTATTTATTTATGAATTATGCACATGCTCGAGTCGGAATGGACGAAAGTATTTGTAATCTTGATGCAATCTGATTCTTGAACGAATTGCTTTTGATCTCGTTGTTTCTCGTCGTCACCTCAGTTTCATTTACTTGATGTGCTTCATTGCATTTTGTTGTATAGATTATTACATATGTGCATATGACGACTTTTACACATTGGAGTAATGTTACAATGTGGTCTCCTGTTTGTTTTTCTCCCACGGAATTTGTAAAAGAGACAGAAATTGATAAGATTTACACATTTATTTTAAGCTTTTATTGTGCATTTGTGTTTTGTACCTTTCTCCCACATACATGCGCATTGTTTCATATCTGGATTATATTGTCTGATATTGTACTGTTTTCGATATTGCATGTTATAATGAAGGATTTTTATGATTTTTTTATAGAATGGAGACGCGGATTATACGAATTAATAACGAATGGAATCCATGGAAACGTAAAAAAGGACAGTGTAGTTCAGACATTAGGTGAACTTACGGTATGATATGATTTTTTTTTATTATCTTAAGCTTCACGCAAAACCATATTAAAATTAAATGGTATTTTAATAATATACTAACATATATAATTTGTTTGTAGAGTTTTGATGTTTCTATAGCATCTACAATAGTAGACATATTTACTTTAACCGATACAGAAGCGCAGAATGAAGAAAGAAACAATTTTTATTACATCGTGAAAGAATCTGAGAAGGTATACATTCATTTTCACATATAAATCTACATGTTATATCTCACTTTAAAAATATTATGAAATTAATGAAAGGAAGGGATATTAAAAAAGATATTAAAAGATACTTTTAAGAAAGTCAGAATTATTATTTTTGGAATTACTTTTTTATTTTAATTGAGATCGAGTTCTAATATATTATCTTAACTTCTTATTTATTCCCCACAGTTTTTGACTGATAGAATATTGAAAGAACGTTTAGAGATTGAAACTTTGCAAGATGTAGGGACATTGAAAAACAAAAATTTTCAAACCAAGTTTATAAAAGTAAAAACAAAGCTGTAGTGAGTATTTCCCTGTTAATTTACATAAAGTTTATTTATGGAGTAAACAAGTTTCTTATAGCCCGCACGCCTCTTCTTTGCAGTTATAAACAAAGGAAATTTAATTTATTTCGTGAAGAGAGCGAGGGTTACTCCAAGCTCATTGTAGAATTAAATCAAGAGTGTCCAGACAGTGAGGTGGCATCGACATTGGAAATTGTTAAGTCTCTTATTGGTACGAATATCAATGTTTTTATCTCGAGTACAAATGTCACTCTTTTCAGAGGATCTATACGTTGCAAGAATCGTTACAAATATAAGTAAATTCATGAATATCTAAATTGATGGAAAGCAACAGAACTACAGGATGGTATTGTCCTTTACAGGTTATTTCAATCTTGATCCTAATAGAGTACTCGACATCTTATTAGAAACTTTTGAAAATCGACCGCAAGACGATGCTCTGTTTATTCCCTTAATACGCTCGTATATGAGCGATCAGCAGGTACTTTGTGAGGTGTTAGGATTCAAGTACTGCTCCACCATCAACGTCACGCCGTTCTCGCTGCAGAAGGTCACCGCGCTCATGCTGCAGCATGGTGTGATTAAACTGGATGACATATTACCGTGGCTAGTGCCAGATGATAAAACTATCGTATTAGATCACGATCAGGTGATGAAGCAGGCCAAGGAATATGTGCGGAAATTGAGCGTGATCTCAACGAAAGACAAAGAGGATGTTGTAGAGGAGAAAGAAAGTGCACAAGTAATGAGCAAAGATAAATTTTACGAATTACGTCACAAATCTGAGTTTAGCTTGTTGTTTAATGAAAAATAAATCCTGAAAGAATGAATCTCTGTTTAAAACAATAATTCAAAGAATAATTTTGTAATTAAATTTTTGGAATTTTATTCAAATTTTTGAACAAAATTGTTATCTGATATTGATTTGTTCTACTATCTGATTAATAGTACATAGTTCTAATTTCTTTCGTTTTAAAGGATAAATATACAAGCAATCAAAAATTTGGATTATGTGAAGCGCTTCTAGAAATTGGTGCTTGGGAAGTAGCGCAAAGTTTATTCAATCGCTTGCCGGACTATTGTTTTACGGATCAACGTCCCATAGCTCTGGCATTGTGCAAAATGATTCAAGCTCTTATCGAACCGTTATACAGAAAGTAAGTTATTAAAATTTAATAATTTAATTCGAGAAAGTTGCAGAATTATATCTATATTGTTGCTATGTGTTATAAATTATTGTTGACGATTCCAATTTTGATCAAGTATTTCACAAGTTTTCAAAATTATTGACCTCCATTTTAGACACTGTATTGTTTCTCCCAAATTGCCGGGTCGTAAAATATCTCCATTGAAGAGTTCCCTTGCGCCGCCGTCATTACGCGATCTGGAGGATATTCATGACTACTTGTTACCGATGCTGATCGTACTTGGTCCGAATCTGCACCAAGATCCTATTCTAATGTACAAGGTGATGAGACTATGTCACGCCGCTATCAAGCATTGCCCACTTGATGCAAGCAAGCAACCATTGAACAAAAACTGCAGCCTTTATTATGATGTATTGACAATACTCGACGTCGCGCTGTTACCATCTCTCTCCTTCATGGATTGTAACTGCTGTGTCGCCGAGGAACTATGGAACGTTCTTAAATACTATCCCTATCAGAATCGCTATTGCTTATACGCGCGTTGGAAGAATGATACACCATTACAGCACGCTGCACTGCTGCGGAAACGTGCGGATGCTCAGAAAAAGATCAAGTCGATTATGAAGCGCGTAAGCAAGGAAACAATTAAACCAGTCGGCCGGTCAATAGGCAAGCTTACGCATTCTTCACCAGGTGTATTATTCGATTATGTTCTCATACAGATTCAGTTGTATGACAACCTAATAGGTATGTATCGAATGTGTGCTTTCCGCCGTTGTAGCTGTCTTTGCGAAAAAAGATCGTAACATATTCATCGTATTGGATGCAGGACCTGTGGTAGACTCCTTAAAATACTTGACAAATATTTCCTACGATGTGTTGGGATACTGTCTTGTAGAAGCATTAGCGGGTGCTGACAGAGATCGATTTAAACACGATGGAACCAGTATATCTTTATGGCTGCAGTCTCTGGCTTCTTTTTGCGGAGCGATATTTAAGAAGTATAACATCGAATTAACAGGGTTACTACAATACGTAGCGAATCAACTTAAAGCTCAAAAGAGGTACATTTATACGTATAGATAAACGATATTGCAGTAATCCAATCCATTTATTAAATCAATTTGCTGCTATTTCAATATACCGCTCTGCTTCCAGCCTAGATCTATTAATATTAAAAGAAATAGTACAAAAAATGGCTGGTATCGAGGCAGCTGAAGAAATGACGTCTGATCAACTGGACGCTATGGCAGGCGGAGATCTGTTAAAAAATGAGGTAAACTGTCGCATGAATATGCAATGCCATAATGTGATTCTCACGCAAACAATATAATATGAAAATTATTCCTCTCAAGGCCGGTTACTTTAGTCAAGTTCGCAATACGAAGAAATCCTCGCAACGTTTGAAGGAAGCTCTAGCCGAACAGGATCTCGCAGTTGCTCTGTGCTTATTAATGGCGCAGCAGAAACATTGCGTTGTTTATAGAGAGACCGATAAATCTCATTTAAAACTCGTTGGTAAATAGAATTATAATTGAAGTAATACAGAATCAAGAGTTTTTATTTATAGGTATTTTTTAATTTTTTTTCTAATATTTATTTTTCAATAGGCAAGTTGTACGATCAATGCCAGGATACGTTGGTGCAATTCGGGACCTTCCTGGGTTCGACTATGACAGTAGATGAGTATGTGGAGCGACTACCCTCGATCCATTCTATGCTCCAGGATAATCACATACATGCGGATGTTGCATTTTTCCTGGCGCGACCAATGTTTGCGCATGCCATAAATGTAAGCGAGTCACTTAGATGCATGTTAGATTCTTGAAAATAATATCCTTTAAACAAATTATCTATCCAATTTATTAAAAAGATCTCGAGAATGTTTGTAATTTTTTTATCAAACAATTTACTACATATTGTTTCTTTATCTATGGGTTTTTAATTGATTTTTTTTTTCAAAGATAAAATATGACGCCCTCCGTAAAGCTGATCCAAATTACAAGAAAATGTCTACGGCTATGAAGCAATTAAAGTACGCAGAGGCCGCGCAAACCGTTATGGCACCTGTCGCTCTGTCTGTTAAGCCGTTGCACCCTTTAAAAGTTTGGGAGGATATATCACCGCAGTTCTTAGTCACGTTTTGGTCTCTATCGATGTACGATTTGTATGTGCCAGTGGAAAGCTATCAGAGGGAAGTCAGCAAATTGAAGCAACTTGCGGCGCAAACTGCTGATTCCAAAGACATGGTATGCAAATATTATACATTTATTATCAGTGTTATAACTGACAAATAATTTATTTCAAACGCTCTTTTCTGATTTAAATTGGGAGTAATGCTTTCAGAATGTAAGTAAAGGAAAAAAAGAACAAGAGAGATATACCACTCTTATTGACAAGCTGCAGGATGAAAAGAAGAAGCAAGAAGAACATGTTGAGAAAGTTTTTGCGTACCTGAGGTAAAATATTTCGTGTAATCTTTTTCAATATATAAATGTAACAATATAATTGTGATTGTATAATGTAGAAACTCAATAACAATAATAATTTCGATAATAACAATCGTACGTTTGCAACTGACTTGCAGACAAGAAAAGGATACATGGTTTTTATCACGAAGCGCTAAATCTGCAAAAAACGAGACGATAACACAATTTCTACAGTTGTGCCTATTCCCGCGGTGTACATTCACAACTGTGGACGCCATGTACTGTGCGAAATTTGTACATACCATCCACTCTCTGAAGACTGCAAATTTTTCAACTCTGCTTTGCTACGATCGTGTAAGGCAGTCTCTCTAATATTCATTAATATGTTATTGTAGTATTAGAGCGATAAGCTATTATATTTGTTTATTACAAAGTTACTTTTGTCTACACAAGTTTATTGCACAAAATAAATTTATAGTTACAGTTACTCTGTTATAACTATTTTTATGGTAAATTTATTTGGCTCTCTTTCAGCTTTTCTGTGATATTACGTATTCAGTCACTTCGTGCACAGAGAACGAAGCAAATCGATATGGCAGATTTTTATGCGCAATGCTAGAAACTGTGATGAGATGGCATTCCGAGAAAGCCATATTTGATAAGGTAAGCAATAGTTGCAAATTAACGCATTGCTCGAAGTTCTCAGAGAAGAAAAATGTTCATGTTTTAAAGTATTGTTTGATTATTTTTGCACTCTTGTCTATCTGAATATGTATTAATAAATATTTCCTGCGTATAGGAATGCAGTAATTATCCTGGTTTCGTGACTAAATTCCGAGTGAGCAATCAATTTTCCGAAGCAAATGATATGGTTGGATTTGAAAATTACAGACACGTGTGTCACAAGTGGCACTATAAGATAACAAAGGTATTTGCACAATCTTATGAACATATGCGTAATGTGTTATATATGTGTATATATCTTTTTCTTTTATGATTTAATCAATATTTTCTTTGACAGGCTATTGTAGTGTGCCTAGATTCTAAGGATTATGTGCAAATAAGGAATTCTTTGATAATATTGATCAAGATATTGCCACATTTTCCCGTCTTGGCGAAACTCTCTCAAATTCTCGAACGAAAGGTGGAGAAGGTAAGGGAGGAAGAGCGTGGTCAGCGTCAGGATTTGCACGTTTTAGCCACATCGTACAGCGGGCAATTGAAAGCTAAAACTCCCAATATGATACGCGAATCAGATTTTCATCACGTGGGTGACAAGGTAAATAAGATTATATAATCAATAAATTCTTAAAGAAAAAGAATTACATTTCAAAAGTGTTTGACAAAATTACTCATTTAATTATACTCATCTGTGCAGGCTGGTAAAACACAAGATGCAACGAATAACGAAACAAGTGAAAAAGTTAGCAATGGAGTAACAGTGAAAGAAAATAATGCAGAGGCTCGATCGGAAAAAGAAAACAAGGAACAACGAGAAAAACGAAGTTCTTCTAATCAGACGCATCAGTAAGTAATGTATTTAGAAATATGTATACAGTTATGCATTGTATTGAAGAACTTGTACTTTTTTATTCTTTGACATATTTTATGTAGAAAATTTATACACGAATATTTGATAAAAGGCATACAGACGTAATAAATGGTGATGACATAATAAAATTTCAAAATTTCTGAATTGAGAGGGGGGGAAACAAATAATATGTTAAGTATGAAAATCTTACAGCGATATCAATTCTTTGAATAGTGAAAACTCTGAGAAGTTCAGAAAGAAAGAAGACAGTAAGGATGTTTTGGAAGCAAAAGAGAAATATGTGAAAAAAGAAGAAGTGAAAGATGATGAGGGATTGGATAAGAAGGAGCGCAAATATTATAAGGTAACTATTAAGATATTTTTATAAAGAGTTCCAAAAAAAGAGAAAGCTAGATTAGGTTGAAATTTAATAGAAAATACAATTTGAATAGAAGAATTTCAGTAAGCATATGATCGTAAGTGCTTTCTTATGAAATTAAATTTTGTATGCCATGTTTTTGCAAATGAAATGCCACAATTTGTTTTATTATTATTATATTGTATTTATTATTATTATTATGTAACTCATCTTATAATTAATATTTAAAATTTTTTCCAATTTGGTATAATCATATATTAAGATATAAATTTTATATTTTCAGGAAGAGCACTATTATAGCAGTAGTGTAGACAACTTAGACAGAGATCTTTCGAGTGTGTCAAATAGTAGTGCTAGTTCGGGTCCTGTACAAGAAGGTCCTGACAGAGGTTTGTATTATAATTTAACGATTAAATGTGTATTAGATAAATTGTATATATACATCAGATAATTTTTAGAAATAATATTAAATCATGTATTATAAATATTATAAATATTAAAAAATTTCATCCTTTTTATATATTTTCACTTAACAGTTTCAGATGTAAAAAGAAGAAAAGTAGAGAGTGCACCGAAGGTGACTATATTATATATTGTATATTTTAATCGTTTTCCTTTTGCATAAATATTTTTATATTCAGCAGGAAGGAAGACGCGTGGAGGCTGTTCTTGATAAAAAAGAACGTTCCAGTAAAGGGAAAGCACGTGATGAACAAAAAGAACTGCGAAGAGAAAAGAAACAAGGACGAAAAAGAGTAATTATATTTCTATCATTTAATGTTCATTACATAAATCACATGATTCAGAACACGTTTATATTAAATAACTAACATTGACATAGGATCGGGCAGAGGAATCCATAGCAACTACTGAACAAAAACGAAGAAAAGATGACGAAAGAGGTTTGTGTAATTATATTTTTGCTATTACAAAAAATATTGGTTCATACAACTGAATATTTATAATAAAACTGTGTATATATGTATATTGTGAAATATAATTTTATATTACATTTGTTGTAGCCAAAGGCACTCACCAGAACGGAGACATTCCTGAACATAGAGAAAAGCATCACTACAGTAAGGTCAGTAATATTAATTAGTATTTTTTACAATTATTAAAGTTTCTGTTTAGAACATAGTCAACTATTTATTTTCTCTTGACTTTTGTTATTAACTATGATTTTTGTTCCACTAATTTTCGTGTACATTTTATTATTTTTGTTTTTTTTTATAATTACTGAAATCTTGTAAATATACATTAATTAGAAAATTTAATTAAATCGTAATTTTTCAATTTTTGTAATAAGATACAATTCTTACAATTTTACATTACAATTATTTTATCATTACATACTGTGCTTTAACATTCACAAATTTATTAATATTTTGAGATAAAGTACAAAGAAAAATTAGGAGAAATAGTTACAACAAAATACGCAGACATAATCAAATCGATAACAATATGAAAATGTTAGATAAGAAAATATTAATGCAGGTTTATGAAAGTTTTATAAATACGTAGAAAAATGTATAAAATACATTTGTAGTTCTATGAAATATATCTTACGCATATTTTGTTGAAATTTATTGCATATCGTATCGTAAGCTTTCTAAACATAGAAACTATAAATAGCAATTATTTTCGTAGTACTTTTCAACTAGCTAACTTGTTTTATGAAGAAAATCAAATTATTTTCTTAACAATTTCATTATTACTTCATAGTTGATAAAGATGTCTACTTCGAGTACATTAAAAGGACGAAATGGACGGCAATAGCAAAAACAAGAAAGATTATAGATGTCAATTATCCTTCCCTCTTCCCAATTATCAGTTGCAAGAAATGGCATTCGGGAGACTTATGCAAGAATGTATTTTCAGGAAAAATCTCCATACGCTAAGGATCGTCCTCATGAACGCGAAGGTCGCGAAGGCCGTGAAAGCCGTGATAAACAATATCCTTTTCTATACATTTAATAGATTCAACAATCGAGTACAAATATTATTATTTTTTTAATAACTAATTGATTTTACAACATTTATAATGCATACTTGTGATACATTCATTTGTTAAACTTTATAGCTAATTAAGTGTTAAAGTAGATTACTAGGTACATAGTCGTGCAATTATTGAGTTAATATTTTTTTATATGACATTTTATTATTTTAATTAAGAAATTTTGTAACATTTATTAACACGATTTATCAGTGAATGTCTGCATTTTTGTTAATTTTGAAGTGTGAATCAATTTAACACTTAATTACATTAATTAAATGTAATTGTTCGAGTATTTACTGTTTATGAAATTTGTAATACATTTCAAACTTTTTAAGATAAAATATATTATTTATCTTTTTTGTAACTATAATTTTCTTTTATTTTGAGAGAGAAAATCCTTAACTACTCAATAACTGTATGATTTAACCTAAACACGAAAAGACATAAGTGCTCGATATAATCCTTAACTCAAGTGCACCAGAAGGAGTTCAGACCCGAAACGGAGATGATGTACAACAACAGAAAGGAGTTTGGCTTAACATTTTCTATGCTATGTTTGATGTTGCATGTAATGAACGTAGAATTCAAAATAAAGCAAAAAGATAGTCAGTAATTTGTATATTATATGTTTTAACATCCAGTTTTATATAAAATAAATTATCTAAATGTCCGATACTTTTGATGTTTCAATCCAGTCTTTTCTTCCGAGGTGGAAGAAGATAAAGAAAACCCTCGCAAGTGATGTGCGTGAAGTGTAATTTGCAAGGTTGATTAATTGTGCGTGTGGTAATGATAATAAATAAACTAATAAACGATATTTTGGAATGTCTTATTCGTTACGTAGAGGTGCTGACGAAACTGCAGAAATACTGATCGGCCTTGGAGCTCTCTTCTTCCAGACGCCTTAGCCGCATCTTGGCGTCTTGAAGAATATCCTCCGTGGAACTGCTCTCGCTGACGATCGCGTTTGTACTGACAATTTGAGCCACAGAAATCGGTACGTCAATTGATCGCAATAAACGCACTTCCTCCAATTGACGTGATAACTGGGCGCTGCGCTGCGTGATCTGTTCTATCTTTGATCGCTGCTCTTCCACGATATTCGTCAGCTCCAACTTCTGTCTCTGTAGAGTTCTACATTCGTCCATTATCGTGCGATTTTCCGTATCAGTCTGCACATGAATGTCCCGGAGGTTGTTCTGATTCGTTGTACCTTGCGACATTTCCTTCTGCATTTTGACAAGCTCTCGTTGCAGTTTTTTCAAGCCACCCTCAAACTTCCTGTAGCTGTCTCGTTCTCTCTGCAATCTAGAAATTTATTTCAGATAAAAATTTAAGATGTAAAGAATTTAAGATATGAACAGAGTAGAAAAAAAATAGAATTGTACAAAGATGTTAATTATTAATTGTTAGTGTTTAATTGTTTTTAGTATTTCTAGTTCTACAGATTATGTTTTCTTGTTTTCATCAAGTACCTATTGGCTTCTTGTGTTAAGAAATTTTGTTTAATAGATAACTCCATTTCTTTCTGCAAGATACACTGCGCATTGCTGTCTTTCATTTCCTTCAATTGCTTTTCTTTCAGCGTCAGAGATTGCATTAAATTCTAAAAACATAAAGGAAAATAATATAAGAGATAAAATAATACAAGATATTTAAATTATTTCTTATCAGACTTGATCTTTTCCTGTATGAAAATTATGACATGATTAAATGAAGAAAGAATCTTCTCTTTATTATAAAAAATTGCTTATTAATTGATCGATTACCAAAGAATAATATGATAATTGTATGTCTTATACTAAATATGTATACAGTTGCAGAAAGCATTACCTGAGCTTCTTCCATTTTTGCATTTAATGAACCAAGCTGATGCTTTATAATTGTGGCTTGCTGCTTCAATTTGCTTTCCTTTGTCCTTAGCTCCTCCTCGTACGATTGTTTCTGTTGCATAATTTTTGTCCTCATCGCCCGCATTTTTGTCGCGTCTGCAAGATTCGCTTCCAAAGCCAAGTTAGCTTGCGTCTCTCTGTCATACATGGACCTTCTGGTTGACGACTGAGCGTTGACAAGAAGCGAGGCTATCGAGCTCAGAATGGACAGCAACAGCGGTGCTTCGCTGTTCATGTAATTCGATATAATGTACTGGCCCTCAGGCCTGCTGGGATCAATGCCCAGGGTTTCCAACGTGTGCGCTATATAATCGCTTTGCAACTTGCTGTGCCCGCTACCACCGCCTCTGTCACCGTCGTCAGCGGTGCGCTGCGGCACGCTGTTGCAAAAGTTTACTAAAAGCGGAACTTCGCTAGCGAATATCGACAGGGTGAAGGAGTAATTGTGACTAAACAGATACTCGGCTATTAACATATCGTAAACGTACTGTTTCGCTGATCTCGCCTCTGTGCTCTTGCACAGCCGCAGATCCTTACGCTTCAAAGCGTTCACCAGGTTCTGCCGCAGGTGTGTCCTGATATTAGATACAATCCCACACTTCTCAAACCTGTAAAAATAAATACTCCGTACAGTCTTATTGATGTGACCAAAACGAACAAAAATATAGAATTATTTACGTTGCGAGTTAGATACACAGACTGTGATTCGAAAAATCTTAATTGCAACATCGTATCCCGAGAAAATCTTATTGAACGTTCAACAGTACTTGATGTAAACATTTTGAAAAGATAACCTTAACGAAAATTTTTTTCATTTCACCGGCAAAATCGGATACGAATATTATAATGACCGTTTATATACTTACCATGTATATACGGTGGAATGGTAATCGCTATCCATGTCGAATTAAAAAGTATGACGCGATTATGACAGTTAGATGAATATAAACGTACAGGACGCTCAAAATTATTGATGTAATACCCGCCACTCTTACTTCGTGGATAAAGAAGTACTTTTGTTATCCAGCATTTTTAATTCGATTACCGTCGGTTAATATTTTACGCGACTGATAATATAAGCAAGATTACTTATTGGTCGACAGTCGATCAATTAGAAATTATCACTGCAATTATAGTTATATTAATAATAAGTACGTTATAATAAATAAATAAAAATTAATAATTAATATATTTTTGTGAATCTAAATAAAGATTATGTATATAAATATTAAATATTAATCTTGAAGAACTAATGGAACCAATGGAAGAATAATTATAAAAGATTGATGAAACATAATTAAGAAAATAAATAATGTATAAAATGTGCAATAATATATAAATTTCTTTTCTTTGGTTAACGTCGTCACACTGAGATTGACTGCAAATTATCGCAATGCGCTGTAAGATAACGACACTGTTGCGATATTGCGATCTTCTAAGAACACTGATCGCAATATATTGTGATATGTATTGTACATAATAACAGCACATTTGGATTCTGAGAATATTCGGAGGAATATCGCAAAAGTAAATTAAGATATTATAAAGA
>VBVR01000244.1:0-62359 GCA_011638315.1 Tetramorium parvispinum | reverse complement strand
ACGAGCTCTGATTGCTTTGACTCTCCTTTTGCCTCCGTTAAATTGTTCAAGAAAAAATAATGGAGAAGCCAAAAAAAAATAAGGAAAAAGTGAGGATTTGATTTCATTTTACTTAAATGACCTTAACAGTTCTTTTTAAGATAATATTATACATTGCCTTCATTTTAGTTACAAAAAAGAGATAATGAAGACACTTTGATTATCGAAGTACCAAATCCCCATCTTATAAAAATATTGCCGGTATGTTTTAAAGCTTTTTGTTGTTTTTTAATGATTTATATCTATTATAAAAGGAATATGTTAAAAATTATTGTTATATATTTATGTTCTATAGGAAGGAACAAATCTTTTCACTGAGAAGAACTTAAGGATTCAGATAAATGACAATGTGCAACCGTACATTATGTGTATTCGAGGCCAAGAAAGGATCACTTTCTTTGTTAAGGGCGACAGATGGTTTTTTGCACTTCCAAGACGAGTAATTCCAATTGCAGCATTTGATCTTTTATTTAAATTGTCTCAAGTGCTCCACGTTTCATATCCATCTTCTCTTTTTAATTTTTACAATTTTATTGAAAATTTTATTTACCGAATTAATGAAAATCCGTCAAATACTGTTACTTCCTTACATATAAACAACTTCCACATTTACAATGTGGAAGTTGATGAAAGTGGGGAGAAGGGAATCCAATAATATAACATATAATAATAATATTGGTTAAATATATATACAAAATAATATATATAATATATAAAAAATATATATAGAACAAAATATAACATATGTTAAATATAATATATTTAACCATCTGTCAATTTATTTTGCAATCCTAATCTATTAAATCAGTCAAATATATTTAGAAAAAGGAAGTAGTTACTATAACAAATTTAGACATAAATATGGGCAGCTTACATTTCTTGTAGTGAGAACTATAATTTTGCAATACCAGAGTTGCGTTTGGAAACACCACCCGAGTGTCTTCAGGTATCATTTATCTTTATTTAACATTCGATGAACACAAAGATAAAATAATTCATAGGGTCACTCGGGTGATATTTTTGAACGCAGTTCAGCAAAATCTTTTTATAACTATTAATAAATAGCAAAAGATTTAACAATATTTTAGCAAAAAGTTTTGCTATTGCAAAAATATAATTCTTACTGTAAAAAAATGTTAGCTGTTATTTATGACAAAATTTATTATAGTAGCTCCTTTATTTCTCAGGATATTCACTACTAAATAAGTGAACTTTTCACTGAACAAATCAGTATATTTTTTTACTGATCTATTCAGCACATTTCATTAATTTAATAGTTAAATTACACTGATTGTCAGTGGCATACTTATGACTGACATATTCAGTGAATATTCACTGGCAATTACTGACTATTCACTGTTTCAGATTTCGAGAGAAAATATATCGACGATTATATCCATACACGTGTAGAAAAAATTCATATAGATTGGCAGAAGAGTTTTCTCAAAAATTAGTTGTGGCTGGAAGATTATGATTTTAAGATATAATAAAACAATCCAAAAAGAGGATCTTATCCTCCCTTGCATTTACAAGTGGGAGGACTGAAAGGGTTGTTTATGTCTCTCCCTCGGAAAATACGAGAGGCAACGGTGAAACGTGCGTACGCAAAGCAACAAAGACTCTGCGTAGGGTGCACAGAGATTCCCACGCGAAATAATATTTTTCTTTGAGAAAGGAAAATACGACGCAGAAAAAGAAACAGACGCGCGGTCTTCTGGCCCATGAAAAACGGCTCGTCTAACATGAGCAATCTCGGCCTGATCCGCAAATCTTGTCTGAATTATTATTTGAGAGTACCATTGAACGTAATAATGAAACTTTACTAGAGCGATTAGAAAGATAATCGCAATGCTCCAATTTTTCCACTTGATACAATTATAATGTTTCAGTTGAGTCAGAAAAGAATAATGAATTATTGAAGGGCTTTACAATAATTTGTGTATTCTTAATTGTGATATCAATTTATACTAATTTAAATCAGTATTTCAAATTAACATATGCCTTTACAAAAATAATAGGTTTACATATTCTTTTCTTATCCATATAGAATTCGGCACGAACGGAACGTTGAGAACGGAAATTTGAATCCTTGAACAAAAGAAATGATTTGGGCACGGTGCGTCGATTTCCCCATCCCCAATGAATTCACGCGAATCCATCGACAGTAAAAGTGCATTTCGGTCCAGCCTTGAGTCAGCTTTTCGTTGGACAAAAGCTGGGTGCCGCGTTTGCAACAAGTTAAGCGACCTTCTGTCGGCTTTCTCGCTTCGCGTCTGTGAGAATTTCGTCGGCGCGACGGGGTTATTTTCGGTGGTCGCCGCCGCCGTTGCGGTCGCCGCCGCTTCGCGCAAAACTGCACACTTCCGGTATGCACTCGCGGTATGCACCGTCCACTGGCGAACCGTACTGTTTTCAATCGCGTTTTCACATCTCTCTTGCTGTCGTCGTCGCCGCAGTTAACCCAATTACGACGACGATGATTACTTATTGCTTTATTTCAATCGCAGTTATTAACGCGCCACCGTTCACCGATACGCTATCGCGTGTATATATGCTGTCGAACACTAGGCTCTTTGTCGGCGAAAGAATTTTAATCATTTTAATATGAACGCCACGCGGCATCGCGGCGCGGAATTACGTCGTCCTGGCGCGCGATCCGTTCCGGTTGAACTCTTTAGTTTACGCGCAGCGTAAACGCGGCCCCAGCACTCAGCCGCTCTGCTGTCATACCGAACGATCTCACATATATTTCAATTAATTCTTCCTGAATTCGTATCCCTGAGCGCGGCAGCTTATTCTTACGATAATCGCAAATCAACCACGCTATTCCCTATTAAGAAAAAATTCCGGAAACGAAGGTGAAAAGAATGACAATTATATCGAAGTAAAAAAAATCACATTAATATTTTACATTAAATAAAAATTTTTAATTTAATTTAATTTCGTTTTTAAAATTACGTAAAAAAAAATATTTTCCTTGTTATTTATTTAATAAATAATAATTAAATATTACAAGAAACATAATTAATTTCTGTCCTCGTTACTGTAATCATTAACATAAATCATGACAAATAAAATGACATATTTTGTAATTGACGCATTTTTAAATTTTCCGAAGAATTTTAAATGAGTCATACCTCATTCGTCAACCTTTCCAAAACGTTTTATAGAATTCTTTATGTATTTTCTTGAGAAAGATATAAGAGTGTTCGAAATATGAATGAGCGTATCAAATGGTATTAGCCCAGTAAACCAGATTTAACCGTAATCTTTTAGATTGAAGATCCTGTTGGAAAGTGAAACGAATTCCGATTGCGAGAAATCCAGACTATGGGAAAAACCAACGGTAAAAAGTGTTTAAAAGAAGATTATGTGCGTGACTCATGCGCTATATCCAAAAATCGAGGAAGACAAGTTACATCTAATTGTAAATTTCATGAAGCAAATCATTTTTTAAATTATGATTTCTCGAAGAAAGCTTAATTGTTTAATTGATATCAGCGTATTTCTAAATTTAGAATTCCGTAATTTTTGTAATACACAGATTATTTTTAAATAACATACTTTCCTCCGAAAAAGTAATTGTAAAATTATTTGTCGAAATATATGTATATACATTTCTGAATTTAGAATGCTTTGAGGAAGTACAGTAGTACACGTGAAGTTTGAGTCGAAATTCCTTTGGGCAGTTAATTAACTCGTCTATTAATTACTATCGTTAAGTAAAAGCAGCGCGGGTTAGAATCAAAGGAGCACAGTACTGAATGGAATCATTATGACTGCAAAGAAATCAGATGTTGTGCATTTCAGCAAGCTTAGTTTTACTTTGGTCCGTTTTTTCCCTATTCTTACTCAATTATTTCGAGACACAGCGAAAGCGAATACTGACTTCTTATCTTTGTAACGTAAAAATCGAATTTTACGGGGGGGGGGGATTTTTCAAACTTTTGCAGCAATCTAATTAAAAGAATCAATTTCTTATACCGCATCAATTAAGTTTTTTTTAGTATCGTCGAAGCTACTTTTTGGATTTTCGTGAGCATAGACGTGATTCGCGCTGCGCCGACGAGCTCACGGAGTCATCCGCGGTGCAGGAAACAGGAAATCCTGAGCTGTGAAGCCGAGCAGAAACATCGGGAGCGCACAGAGCCTCCACTGTCTAGGAGTTCTCGGTCGGAGGAACGAGATGAAGCGAGCGATGACCAACCGCCGCGACCAGCTGCCTTCTCCCTGCGAAGAGGGATGCAAATGAGGGAGTATCTCTTCATGTGCGTACATACCTATCTGCCACGTCTCTTCTAAATAGCTCGTCGCAGTGCGTACATACATCTCGGTATAATTCGCAGTAGCGACGTGCGTCCGAGTCGTTTTCATCGGCATCGCGCGCAGCCATTAATTACAGATGTAGTTACAATAAGAGCAGCTAGCATCATAAACGAGTATTTAATGAAAAATACATGGTAAAAAGGGATGCACCGTAAAAAGGCACGAATGCATCTTCTCACCGAGATGTTAAATCGAGTCTTTCTTGATCAAGAAAATTAAGATAATTTTGCACGGTTCTCAAAAATATCTAAAACGTCCTTCTGCTATTTCTTAATAAACATCTAACTGAAACAATTTTTTAAAAATTAACAGAAATTTTGATAAATCTATATATAGCTTTCTACATTTTGTTAGAGATGTCCGCAAATCTCAAAATATCAATATCCTCTATATTATTTTATTATCGATTTTCCCAATAATTAAAAATCTACAATTTTAAGAAATAAATCTTTCTATACATGCAGGAAAAGATGGAAAGGAAGGTACGATATATGTAATTAAAGCGTATTTTTCACATTGCTGACATCTATTTTTAAGGCAATCTCAGTAATTTAGAAAGCAGAGTAAGCATAACAGGGTGACACACGTTTTGTGTGTCAGTCCGCAAGCTAATCGGCCAGATTATATCACCTCGTTGTGGAAATTATAAGCACGGATTTATCTTGCGAATGCGATTCTGCTTTGCGTAACACAAAGCGCGTGACCGAATCGAGAGGGAAGGAGGGGGCGAGAAAGCAAAGAACAGCATACGGCACACGCGGCTATATCGCCGCAATTGCAGCGTGCACAAATCGCGATCGCTAATCACGAAGCAGCTGGTCGGCTCCATGGCGCATTAAAGGTCGATCGATAACGCGAAATTGCGAGAGTTGGAAAGCACGTTGCGCAACGTTTCTCTCTAACAGGCATCTCGGGAATATATCTATCAACACTTGAGCCAGTTGCAACGTCGGCCGGATCATATTAACTCGGGTTACCTGAAACTTTTTTCGCTTGCACATAGTTTGGACTTTCATCCAGGAAAAGACTGTTGCTTGAATTTTTTCATCTGCATATATGTATAATAGATTGAACTTTCATCTAGGAAAAGGCAGCAACTCGCTAAAAATTAATTATTCACGTTTTACTTTTGACACAAAAACAGAGCGTGTACATTTAAATAGACGAAAAAATATTTCCCGAATATAAAACATTTATTTGATGGGAAACCTTGTTGATTGGAAACAGAGACAAATATTATTAGTATCAGATGCACGTGTATTTTTAAAACGTGCTGCTATATTTCATCGTGTGGATCATAACGTCCACGACGATCGCTTTAAACTTGTTAATAATGAATCGATGTAGAGCATATTTCTTTTCCATTGCAGTTAGTACAACAATTGTATTACGTACGGTGAATTTGATATCATACGAGTTTTGAATTAGACTAAACTATTCATGGAATTCAGCCTTAGATGACCATCGGCTTAGGCATTTATGATTCATATACTGCGCGTAACTTCTCCGCCAAATCGATTCACAATGTAAACGTTTCTCTCTCTTTCTCTCTCTCCTTCTCTCTTGAATTAGCATGTTTTGTTCTGGGGAAAAAATTTTTGTCCACATTTAGAAAATTTCTTCCGATCTCGGAAAGCAGGGAAAGCAACAGCTTCTTCCTCCTGCCCATTGACTTGGTGCACTCTCTCTTGGGTCTCTCATCCTCTCGACCTCCGCTGTAGGTGTACCTAACCGACAATTAAACTTTCATAACTTGTCCATTAGCGCGAATTAACGCGCTGCACTAACTCATCTAAATTTCGCTGATGCAGCGCACTTAATTTACGTGCGAGTGTGCGCGCGCTATGAGCCGGGGGTTGTATTTGCCCTCCTTTTCCCCCGAGAATGCGTTCACGCGAGCCAAACCATAACCCGAGTGGGAGAAATCGAGGGACCGAGATCGTGCAGATTGGAAGAGAATGAGAATGGGAGAAAGAGAGAAAGGGAGATACGAGAGCGGGGGCAAACGACAGAGGGACATTTAGAGACTGATGGCACAAACCTTTTAGGCAAACTAATGCATTGAACCTGTAACATCACAGAGGCTACTCCAACAACTCGATCTGTCCTATCCCGCACCCCGATATCTCCCCGTCGCAATGCTCGTATACAAGCGTGTACGTGCCAGCGGATTCATTATGGGAAATGCATCGAATTGCTGTCTCTGTAACGCGTGTACTCGATGATAACTAGCAACGTGCGTCGCTTTTTTCTAAGAACTTTGCCCTTGCAGGAAAACTGCCAGTTACGAACTTATCGAGAATTGGAATTCGTCAATTAATAACGCTAGTTAATAACGTCTCTCATTTTAGAGTATTCGAACGATTATAAAGATAATATATTAATAAAAAGCTTGACGAAAATTATAAAATTATAAAATTATGAATTATAATACGCGTAATACTACATAATATCACTTCTATATTTTTATCATTTCTTCATTGATTTTATATTTATTTGTTGTATTTATCTCGTTGAGCGATCTTGTAAAATTCTTTTAAACGAAATTATAGAGTATTTGAAGTTTTTGTAATTAACAGTTTAGATCAGAAGTCGAATTAAACTTTACGCCGGTAAATCGATAACGAAACTTTGCTTCTCAGAATACAATTTTGAGGAGAACTTAATTGTACGGGAATCTAATCTAAAATTTAATTACCAAGACATTTACTATACAGAGTCCGCGATAGAGGTTAAATTTAGACGCCGATCTACATTTTTCTCCCATATACGCGACTCGACGTATAAATTTTCAACGCTGCGCGCATTTACACGCCATGCGACTCACTCGCGGGGTTTGGATACCCTGCACACACTGTGCGTATCTTTTATTTATGTTATTGTTTTCGTTTCTACGCATTTCTCTCCGCGAGTATCCGAGCGTACGGAAGCGCGCGCGCGTGTGCCGGCGGGATTCATTATGGCAAATGCACCGAGAGTTCGACCCCGTATGCGAGCGCGCTTATGCACGCTTGCATACTGATACGCGGGAATGCGCGCGTGCAATTACCTACGAGTCTCCCCGTCGCCGTCGCGTCGCCGCACTTCCTCCTGCGCGCACCCTCTTGCACGCGCGCGGCGATTGTACACACATAATTACCGCGCGGGAAGGCACAATTATTAATTTAGGTATTACTCCATAGACCTACATGCCATGGCGCGTTCCTTCGCGCGGGATATTTCGTGCCGCGCGGCTAAGCTTTCTGTCTCCTTAGCTCGATCGACTTTCGAAAAACGAAAGACGAAACACTTACTTCACGTTTAAAAGATTCCCGAAAGGATAACAAATACTACTCGGTATAGAATCGATGCGGGATTCGGAATTAAGGTTCCCGTTATCAAGTTCTTGTTGAGCGAGCAGAATAATTAAAAAATTCGGATTAAGAGTAGCGGAGGTATCCGCAATTAATTTTAAAGCTTTAACAGTACCGTGTAAAGAGGCGGTTTGGTTAATTGCACGGAGTAATTTCCCAGTTTCTCGGCTCTTTCTGGTTTACTTAAACACTTTATGTGGACCACTCTGTATAGGACGATCACGATTGGCGAATCGATTTGTGCCTCGGGCATATGCCGTCCAGCCGCCTCCGCGCGCACGCAGAGCTCCATTTATTATTCTATTAAATTCGTAGTTTCCCGTCGGGGGCCCACCCCTGCCTAGAGCTATCTCTCACTCACGACTTAATGCGATATTCATACCGAGGCGAGCGAGGTGGACCACGGCGCTGGGGTCCGCTCCATATGCCCCGTCCGTAATTAAGTCGGACACCGCGCGCGACTCTTTCTTATCCCCGGGGCGGCGAGCGGTGGCCCTTTGCCTACGCGAATAGTTGCAACGATAATAATTCGCCGACGGCCAATCTTTCTTATCTCTACAGCGGTACCGCGTCGACACCTGTAATTATTTTAATGGTCGTTCGTACGATGACAGCGCGCGCTACTGTAATTGCCGCGCGCGCACGCGGGCGCATGACGGGCATTGCGTTAACATAATGTGTAACAAATAAATAATCGCGTTACCTAGAGCGATAAGTAACGGATTGCCGGCTCGCAATCTGGCAGGATCGGTTCCGTGTATTTCACGATTCAGAGAGCTCCTCTCTCCAGAAAACCTTCTGGCGAAACAAAGATGCATTGTCAACAAAATTTTTCTATTTTGATTTAGCCGTAGTTGTTCCGCACGTTGACGAATCGAGAGTTAGATTCCTTAAATTCCTTTTCCAAGATTCCTGTGAGACGCGTCGACATAATTCAATTTCTCCGAGAATTATGCATCTCGAGAAATTTTTACTTCCGGTGATTCCGGAGCGCTATCGGAGAGATTCGCGTGCGACTGGAGTCACGCGCGCTCATCACGGCGCGGCGACTGCAGTGCTGCAGCAGATGCGCCGCTTGGAAAACAAACACGCGTGCTAGGCTGAACACGCGCACATCGAAAGGGCGACAGCTCGGGGGACGGCGCGGTGGAGGCGCGGCGGCGTCCGTTGCACGCTGATAACACAATTAGCTTGTCTCGTCATGCGCGACCTCCGATAAGGGCCAACTGTACCACGCCCCCCGGGTCACCCCTTACCCGCCTCCTTCGTTCCACATCTACTACCATCAACTACGTACAACCGGCAGGATTGCAGCCGGGCGGTCGGATCGTCTGCGTCAGGCAGGATCAAGTAGAGAACGAGAAAATCCCCCCCGGGACCACGCGGCGTTTCAGGAACGTGCGATAAGGGCGCGGGCTTAACCCTCTCTCGAACGCGAAGGGCTGCCCCGCGACGCGACGTTAATACCTTCCGGCAGGTTTTCCTTGGCTGATTTATTCCGGGAGGGAGGCCCAGAGTCGCCGCACCATGCGCATTTAGGCGGATTTGAAAAAGGGGCACGCAGGACCATGTGTCCCAGACGCGGAGCAACCATGGATCTTAAATTACTCATTTTTCTGATAAGCAAAACAAATGTAAAAAAAAGGATATGCATTTGTAGGACGTCATGCCCTATGTATCGTCAAAATATCGATCGTTTAATTGTTGTTCATCCGTGCTAATCTCATTCAATCAAATTTGTTTTCTGTGTCTAAACAATAATCGCAATTTCAGAAGAGTAACGAAACAACGATTTTTACTTTCTCATTCTTGAAAGAAAAATTTGTTTGTTCCACAAATCGAACTGAGTCAGACTATGATAATTGAGATCAACATTTACGTAATCCCTGGAAGTAAAAAATTTTCAATCCGCCTATATATATATATATATATATATATATATATATGTGTGTGTACCTATATGCACGTGCAACGATGTATTCGGAGACGGTGAAAGAGACACGTGCGCTTTATACGTATATATCGCCCCGTCCGGATTTTAAAATAAATAATTATTTTTACAATAAGATCCATTTATGAGTTTCCGGTTCCGAGAGGAAACCCTCCATCTCATTGTCATGTCCCCATATATCCACGTGTCTGATTTTTCTGTATTTGCTATTATACACGTGCACGAGCCAGCGACGTACTGTACGTACAACACGATCATGATCCTTTTTGCATGAATATTCGTATTTATGGGGATAGAGGGTCGACCCTTCAAGGGGGATCGAATCACATATCCGATGCTCCAGTGCGAGGGGCCTGGGAAAAGACGCTATTGCGAGAATATATTTTCATATTTTTATTGAAAGATAGTTATTACAAATAAAAAGTACAATTTTTAATATTTAATATTATAATTAATCTTGTATTTTAATTTCTTTTTAGAGATTCCTCATAATTTATTGTACATTCGACTATTGTTTTATAAAAAGTATAAAGAGAGAATTGTTCGCAGAGAAATCCTGCTCGGCCGTGGTTCGGTTAGCCGCTCTACCGAGCCCTTCTGAGTTTCGAGAAAGTACAGAATTGAGAGGAAAAAAAGGAGAGGCCAACGGGTGGATGAAGAGCACCGGCCGCACACCGGCCGCAGGGGGTGGAACACGGTGCGGTAATAGCATAAATCCATGAACTGTGTGTAGTCGGTTCCCGATGGTCTCGAGGAGGGGGAAGGGACAGGCAGGCCGGAGGCAGGCCGAGCGTTGGAAGAAACGACAGTCGCCACTCGACGCCTGCACCGAACGGGAGGTAGCTCCGCGAGCACTCGGCCTTTTCGGAACTCCGTTTTGCATCCGCGTGGAAATACTCCCCCTCGGGGAAGAGAGTCTCGGGACCGGCCGCGAGTACGTCACGTTGATTGCGTTGAATTCGTCGTGCTTCGCTCATAAAATAAGAAGGAAAAAAAAATTAACGGAAAGGAGATCCAAATTTTCGCTGCTCTCTTTCTTCCTCTGATTTATTTTTACGGCAAGAAAGCGATCGAAACGGCATAAGAGAAACGATGAAACATCGCGGGATCATCTTGGATCCAGTGTGAACGTCCAGAGGAAGGGAAAGTCCAGCGGCATCGATCTAGGGATCAATCGATCGTGGGAGGGCGGAAGCGCCTTTTCCGGTCGGCGTAAATTTCGGCGGAGCGATCGCAGCCGATCGCTTCCGCGGAGAGAGAAAGAAAGAGAGAGAGAGAATCGAAAGGACTGCCGTGCGACCGTCAGTGTCCGGCGTCGCCGACCGATGGTGTTTCGATTCCGCACACGCGACCGAAAGCAGCGCGACTCGTGAAAGTGCGCTGGCGGCAGCGTCGGTCTGTCAGCCGGACAGGTGCGAGAGTAATTGACACGAGGACGAGGTGAAGATAGTAGGGGGAAAGAAGAAAAGGAACTTGGAGTGAACGAGCGAGCGAGCGAGCGAGTGAGCGGACTTGTTATTCTCGAGAAAATCGATCGAGGACGTTAATATGAAATAAAGTTGAGAGGAGACGGACGGAGATACCTGGAAATCAAATAAACATTTCAGTAAACAAGTGTCGAAAGGATCGGATACGGACGTATCGTGTATAGTTTATTATTGAAGAGGATATAGTGACTGGCAAATAGAGTAAACCGTGACATTTAACGGAGAGACGGGTATAGGAGGGACAGAGAGAAAGTGACGTTTCCTCGATCATACTAAGAGCGTCCGAGAGGAAGGGAGAAAGCAGACGACGGGTGGGCCCGAAACAGGTCTCCACGTGACACGGACAAAAGTTCGCCGACTGCAGGAAGAGATCGGTGCGACCAGTATAACAGAAGCGTTTTGTGCGCGAGTGTGATACATTCGATACATTGCATCCTCACTTTGCCTCTTTTTTTTTCTCCTCCGCTATTCCGTGAGAAAGTGCGGGGCCTGAGACGTTCGCCGCAGGGGAAAGAATACGCGGATTACTCCAGGATCAGAGAGGAGAAAAATTTCGAGAAGCAAGAGGAGGAAGGCCGCACGACGAGAACACGCGCACGAGGAGACGCGATAAATTGATATTGCTTTATCGGATATCAGCGGGAACACGAGAGAGAGAGAGAGAGAGAGGAGGACGACGGATCTGCGCTTCCCCGGGCGAATCCGCGAGCGTGGTAAGTGCGTTGTTTCGTTTACGTATACATATATACATAGATGTAAACATGCGACGGAAACACGCCGCCGGCGCTCGGATGGAAATCGATCGTCCTCGCGATTGGTCCCCGCGGATATCGCGAACGTCACGTATCTTACGCAGGATTGCAAATTGAGATAGCCGGTGGTTTGGGTTCACACGGGACGATCGTGAATATAACGTTGAGAAAAAATTTCCACATGGATTGGATTTATTTCCACATGCATTGGAGCTATCCTGTACACATTTTGAAACATTCTGCAGTGTGATAGAGAAATACAGAATAATTTATAGTTTATACATTTTAAAAGTCTTTCCTCGACACGAGCGTCGACAGGTTTTTCAACAGTCTTAATTACTTGTCTCATCAATATTAATCTTATACTAGAATAATTTTTTCAATTCTCATCAATATTAATCTTACGTGTAGAATAATTTTTGCAATTCGGAACACTTTGATAATCTCATTTTATCATTCATTCGAAGCTTGTAAACTTCACGACACGTGCGCACATTTAAATTTTAAATTAAACCATCGATGCGAAATCCTACTGCATTTCGTGCCGATATCTTTACATTTTTTTTTTAAAGAAAATTTTTAATTTCCGCGTTGAAATTTTTCACGCGTAGAATATCACGACAAATCGGTGTATCAGCATCGATCGGCAGCGTTATCGACAGACTGACCATATACAACCGATTAATCAACCCGTAGCGTGTTGTGGGCTCCCGCAGTATGTTTGCTTGTGGAATCAGGCTAAAAGCGCGATTGTTGATACACCGACCACTCTTTGCGTAATTACTTACCTCCGCGATTGTCGCTCATTAATACGAAGTATGTTGTGCTCGGCGCGCGGACGAAGGTGCCGTGTAATTAAATCCCCTTGTATCCAAGAACAATTACGCTCGTTAACGGAGCGCACTTGGCGGTTCTGAATTAGTTTCTCCAGTACGATATTTTCGACACGAAATGCAGATTTAACCTTTTAATTGCGAGAATACCTTCACTTGCTGCTCGGTGATCTAGTCTACCAAACGAAATCTATTTGTATTTCATGAAGAGTCGTATAACATAGCGATATAATAAGGTTTTTTATATACTTACAGCTTATTAGAGCTTATTTAAATGTTATATAGATTACGTTACATTACGATCAAACGTAATACATTTAACAAATTGCCACTCTGTCGAATCTATGATTATGATGTTTTCCTAATAATCCTAATCCTAACGTAAAACACTGTACAGTCCACGATTTAATCATTACTCGCTAACATTGTCAGCTATTTAAGTCGTAGTACATACAATGTACTGTTTGATAAAACTACTTTACATATTATTGTGCAAGGAAAATTATTCCGTTTAGCATACTCGTTATTTTCCATTGAACGCGGGAACGACCAATTACTGACTCTTATATCTTTATTTTTGTCAAATATATATGTCACGCTATAAAATCCGGTAGAATACATTTTAACAGAAATATAAAAAGATGTCAAAGGTTGCTTAACAAAGAAAAAGAATTTATTCGAAAAACGCCAAAAGTTTTAGAGAAAGTTTTATTATTTAGTATCTAAATGTTCCAGTTTCACATAAATTACATAAAGCTGTCGAAAACAATTTTTTTTACCTATCAAAATTTTATCAGTAAACCTTTCAACAGCTATTGTTCGTCACTTGCAATACTTTAGGGATGAGTCTTCCTTGTAAGAAAATAATGTGTGAAGAAATGATGATAAATTGCTAAAAGCATGACATCAGCGGGCAGATAATACATTCATTAACATTCTATGAAATGTTAGGAACTTAATATCTTGGTCATTAGAAGAGAATGATTAATATTTCAGATACGACTAATACGCAGATTACCGTCTAACTTATGTTGAAATATTTCGTTTTAATTTCTATATTTAAAGCGCGTTTCTGATGTTTAGAGAGAGAGAGAGAGAAAGAGGGAGCTTGATTTTTAATTTAATAATAGAATGAAAAATGATTCGATTCTTAATAATTAAAATTGTAAAGTTGCAAATAATTTCAAGCAATTACATAAAGATACGTTAAAACATCTATTTAAAAAAATATCAAAAGTATCAGAGTATTAATAGATAAAAATATCTATTTTTCACAAAAATAATTTTTCTATTCTTTTATGAACCTTCAGTTATCGCGAGGAATGATATATTGGATCTATTAATTTAATTTAGTTGTTAATTATGTATTAATTTAATTAATCAAGTGAGCTCTAAAATGAACTAAAATAAACTAAACTAATTTGTCGGATCGAAATGCGGATAGTCTATGTTCTCGTATCGGGTTACAATCGTCTAATCCAGTTCGACTGGTGAGGTCACCGATACCCGGTTAACGGAGGTCAGGATCCGCGTCCAGATCGGACAGTAAAGAAGCCAATCTGGATCAAAGTAGATTGCCGTCACATGGCGGTGTCAACTTCCCAAGACGGTTAGTTCTTTGAAGTTGAAACTTCAAAGAGTTATTATACTGAAGTAGCATATGCTTTATGTATCGTGTTAATTATCTTTACAATCGAGAGTATCAATAATTACATCTCAACATTTTACAATAATTAACAATTTTTATTTCTTATTATTATTGTCAGAACTTTATTATTGTTCCTTTATGATGCTTTAATATATAAAAATATCAAAATTTAACGTTTTCTTAATAACTTTGGATAATAATCAAATAGAGAATGCATAATAATCTAATTGCTTTATTTATGATACGTGATAACGATGTAACAAAAGAAATTGTCTTTTTTTATTTTAATACATTTTAATGACACACGCAATTTAATTTACGAATTGTAATATTCGCTAGAATTTTCACTAAACTTTGACGTCGCTAGAAAAGTTATAGAATGGCGTTCATCTTCCGCAGGTGCACGCCTTGCGACAGTATTATGTACACTGCTCATGAACGTCGATCCTATTTTCTAACATCAAGATGACTCTTCGTTGGTGTATCTACTTTGCTCTCGATTGCGTGTACAAGAAAAATAGGAGTACGGATAACATCGCTTTGATTGCCGTACACGTTCAAGTGCATCGCCGTGTCATCGCCAGTTAACATACTGTATGCAGTAATTAACTAGGATATCGAATAATTACCCTATCTATCGCGCGATCTGATCCGATCTTTTCAGTAAGAATCTAACGTCGCCAAGCATACGACATCGCGTGCGATTATCCTTGAACATGGTAAAACTAAAGAGCTTAAAATTTACTTATGTTATATTGAAATCGTAACATGATGACAAGAGATGGCGGAATAAGAAGGTAATACGATTAATTTTTAACACAAGTCTACAGCAGATTTTTATTTTTTTTTTAAATATCCTAATTCTTAATAAATGTCAGTAACGTGAAATTTTTAAGATTTTAATGCAGGATTATTCACTCATATGTATGATAAATCTCGAAACTGCTCATATAATTGCGGCGATCGCGCAACACTTTCTAACAAGAGGCGCTCGGAATCGACATCGATCCTGGTCGCTTAATCCGCAGATTCATCTCACGTTTTCGGACTTAGCGACGAAAGTATACGTGCCGTCAATTCGGGTCGGCCGTGACACTCTTCTCTCGATGCTTTCCAATGCGTCAATAGATCGGTGTTAATGTGAAGAAATGTTCGTCCGGTCCAGATACGAAAATCCCAACATCAAACTTTTTCTTGGTAGAGATATTAATAGTTCGAATTACTTAATATGTGATTCAGAGAAGTTGCATGGATATTTTTCACAATTATTATACTAGAAAGTCCTGAACTCTTCAGTAGCCTACATAATTTTATACCCATATTATCGATATTATGTTACATAACTGAAAATATTGCAATATCCATCTCTGCCATTTTAATTCTTTTCACTTTGTCACTTGTTATGTCGTTATAATTGAGCAAAATTTTGATCGTTCCTAGATTTAAAGTCGACACTCGGTAATTGTAATTTCGCATTCTAAGCAGGAAACATTCGAGCGGCAAGAGCCATAAATTCGTTTTTGCAAGAGCACGTCTGCTTGCAAATGCACGTTGCTTGTTCGAATATCGTTCGGGGACATTTGGATTTGGATTTACCCTCCTTCGTTGCCCTTTCTATTAAAGGCAGCAGCTGCGTTTAGACGATTGCCACGGAATTTTCGTCCGGCGAGTCCCGGGTTCTCGTATGTAGGCGCGCGGATAAGAGGGACCGGGTCGATAATTGTGACAGAAATTCAATCCTTTGCAAGCTGGACCTAATGCCCGCCACTGACCGCCAATTCAATCAAGCGCCCGCCAATCGCGGCCTCCGGAACGGGATTTTAGCCGGCGCGCAACGCCGAGGGATTTCGTTACGGTCCGCTGCCGCCAAATAAAATTCTGTGGAACGTGTACGGACCGAACGAAAATAGGTATTAACTACTCGATGGCGTACGTGATGGCTCCAAAACACTCGCCTATGTAAATCGTTCGCTAACGTCCACCGAAGCGCGACAGCAGCGTCCAGATTGGTGAAATGGATTAAAAATAAATTAAATCACCAAGAGGTCAGTGACACGCCATTGCATAGAAAAACAAGAGAAATATTCCGCGGTTGCGGAAGAAGAATATTTCACGTCCCACCGTTAAAGTCTTACGGGGCAAATGTTTGTGGAATTAAAAATTCGCTTTTGTCTGTAAACAAATTCGTAACATGAGATGTTTTCAAAACTATCACTCGTTACTTATAATTTTCAGCACTTGAATATTACTTCTTAATATTTTATCCGCGACAAAACTACATATTTATTTTAATAAATAAATAACGATCAATGTGTATGATAGAGCAAATTAATGTTGACATTTTAGATTATCAGGCGACATATAATAATTTTTGTAAATTTTATACTTTCGGCAATTAACAAAAATTATTGTTTATAGACAAAAAATTCCTCTGATGAAAAGGGCAATACTTATTTATTCTGCATAAATGAATATTTTTTTATTAAGACTTAATGGAATTTGGACATTAAAAGACTCGTTACTCTTAATTGAAATTACTTTGAAATATTTGAATGTTACAACTTCGAAGCGAGAATCAGGAGACTTTGTCGCGCGTGGTTAGTGCGTTTCTTCGTCAACGCGAGAATGTTCACGCTCTCGGAGCGAAATGCAAGAAACGATGACACGCGCGTTCGTGATGTTTTCCCGCGCGGAAAGAAGTGTCCAGCAACGAGCCAGGAAGTAACGAGAATGGCTCGACGTTGCGGTACATTGTCGCATGTACGCGAGATCGCGACGTTATGTTATACGAGGATGATGTTAACATCAGTACACCGGTGTTCGTCGATCAATTTAAACGCTGAATCGACTACCTCGACGACTAAATGTTTTCAAAAAATGAAATTCTTCATACTTGCAACACTGCATAAGGCAATTGCGTTGCTCACAGCGCGATTATGTACGCGTAATTTCAACTTTTGATTTAAATTTAAATTTTGCCAGATCTGTAAATGTGTAATAACTGATGCGGAACATATTCATCATTAAAGTATCATTAAATATTATCATACTTTATTTGAAAGATATATTTTATTTAATTCATATAAATAAAATATTTTTTGTGTACGCATACAGTTTAATTATCAGTGATAAATATCTCCGGAAATTAAGATACTTATGAAAGTTATTATTTATTGATTACAAACACAAAATTTGTTTGGAAAATAGTAGAATGTATTGTATGTGCATTGAAATAGCTAAGAGACAAATAATACTGAAAGAGACCGATAAAACTGAAACGCTAACAATGCATAATATTTGCGCGTGGTTTATGCGGTGGCTTGTACCGTTACGCGGAGCACAATTTGAGGAAGCAACTTAACAAGGATTTGTTTTGTGTGTGGAAAGGGCCGCAAAGAGGTCCCATTGTAGGCACTTTGTGGGCGCAATTATGGCATCTTCGCTAATTCCTACACCGTGTCGACGGGTCATTACACGGCGCGCTGATTTTCTGGTAGCTAGAAATAATGTTGGGATTATGGAACCGTTTTATCTTCACAATTTAGACAACTTTATCCTTATTTAAGACAAGATTTTTTAACTTTCTTAAAAATCCTGCGGTTCTAAGCCGAAATTTTTTTGCAATTAATATCAAACATATATATCGTACTATAATATCGTACTTGGTACTATTAAAACGAGATCAATTTCTAATGGGTCTAGTTTAAATAATCATTGTCATAGTAAATAGTGTAAGGGAAAGATTGTCTGACGCGCGAATCGTAACTTCATTTCATTGTGAGAATCAACGGTCATTTTAACGCGACCACGCAGGAAGTATCGTTACCATCTCGCTTTCGTGTTTCATCCCACGGTTGCGAGCGTTTCAGGTTCAAGGCTCTCACCGTACTACTGTTTTGTATCGTTGCTGACGCGTGGGCAGGACGCCTCGATTTTTGCCGGCGAATTTGGTTCGCGGCTGACCCCGTTCGAGGACCACCGCGGTTCACCAGCGAACTCGCCGACAGGATCGGGAAAAAGGAGTGTCGCCGTTTGGTGCGAAGGTTCGAAGGTTAAATGCAGCAGGCGATATTAATTGTGGACGAAGGGGACGAGGACGGCGTTACATAACGTTAGGATGTCCGTTTGTTCCGTTCGTGCTTCATAAAACATTTAGCGCGTGCACTCACCGCCTTCCACCTTTTGAATCGTACGAAGCATGAAGAGATGTCCGATTGCGTGCGATGCTTTTCGGTATTCGAATGTACATCGAATTTAATAGAATTCAAAACGCAATTAAAAAAACCATGACAAGTCTGTTTTTCAGAGATCGTGTTATCTATCAATTTTATTGATTTTAATTCTTTAGGGAAGAAGAGATAAACGTTAAAGATTAAACCGATAAGAAACAGCAACGATTATCCTAAGTGGCGAGAATGATTCTAATGATACAAAAAAATGTCTATTGCAGTGTACGTGCAAATAAGAATAATGATTGGATATAAGCGTGACTCTTTTTCTTCTCATTAATTAAATCTGAGTTTAATCTGAATAAATACAATAAATTGCTTCGATGCAATCATAAAGAATATCGACGTCGCGCGCGAATTTCCTTCTGTTGAAAGGCGTATCTCTTCCATTGCTGCACGGAGGAAATAATCAATGGAGTTGGCGGCGCACACAGGAAAGCGTCTTCCTTTTCATTGACCGACAGCAGCCGGGAGGTTCGCTATTAAAGTAATCATAAGACTGCGCGGGCAATTATGCGACCAGGTATTTAAACGGCGAGGAGTACCTGTCGTGAGTGTTGAAATATGACTCAGTCTGGAGGTAGCTCCGGTTGAACCTTCTTTTGGAGCGGATATGTTCGCGGGACCGCGGGATTCTCGGAATTAGCTGTAAGGGATCTCGAGCGTGCCTCCGACACGGACTCGCCATTGTCGTGATACACGTTCGAACGTTCAAGGGAACCTTTGCACGACGTGTGTACAAAGGACAGACGAAGCGCTACAGTCAGGTCCGTTTAATGCCGAGATGACGAAGCGACATTAAACGAAACTTGTCAAAGAAGGAAAATAAAACTGTCGGGATAAAAAAAAACAAACGGAAATTAGATATAAAAGAATGCATTGGTCCTTACAAAATATTATAAATTCGACTTGATTCATTATTATCCAATTATCTGATCGTAGAAATAGATTTTAGCATTTCATCATCAAACTTCACATTCATATTTCATTCCGATTTCCTTTAGTCTGTTGTGTAACGATATATTATTTATGATATAATTATATTTGTCTTTCTTCGTTTTGAAATCCACTCAATTCGCAATCAAAATCGAATTACGCTTATTAATAGATAATATTTAGCATCCATCTTTCCCAAATGAGTTGGTTAAATTTACAGCGAGACGCTGCGACGAAATCCTTCTTCTCGATCGGGGGGAGTCTGAGCAAGGTTTACGGTCGAGCAGGCACCGATGCAATTCGCCGGTGCGTTTACACGGACGACTTGGTCGTCCCGCTCGTGCGAAGTCACCCATCACACGTTTTCATTCCATATTCGACGCGAGGCGAAATCAATTAGACGTGGCTTAATTATAGGGGCGTGCGCGCGGTGCACGCGCACCATCTGGCGCGGTGATTAACGGGAGAATTATTTTCTGTCGTTTGCATCGCGGTTTCCCGCGTGTAACGGTTCCCACGGGTACGGCCAGGAGAGTTCCCGCGAAACGGATGACGTTGTCGCTCATTCGCCCGGTAGAGCGGCCGTCTTCCTTTTGTCTTCGTGCTCGAGTCGAGCGGCCGACAGGAAGCGGCCGAGTAACTTCCTTCGCCAAGTGATGATGCAGCGGTAGAAAATGCGTCTATTCAGGACTGATTCTGCAATCCCCGAATGGACTAGAGAGCGTGCCTACTGTTAGTAAGATTACTCGCAAAGTCCGTTAAAGCTGGTTGCTTGTCGAAGCGGAGAGCCAGCTGACTGCACAGAGCCTCCCTCCCTTCCTCTTTAGAAAATGGGATTAGGACTACGGGATCGAGTTTCGTCGAGCTTAGCACGAGATTGTGGAAAAGCGCGCGATCATCGACAACGCCAACCACGCCAACCACGCCAACCACGTTGTCGCGCGACGTTGGTGCGCGTAAGTGGGCCAGGCGGCCTGTGTGAGTCAGTATCGAACCCACATTGAAGGTGATGATCGCGAGAGGGATGGGGCTTTCTCAGGGCCAGCGACCACCGTTGCCGGACGAATCTCGTCTCCGTATCGAGATCGAGCACCCGCGTCTCGCGTTACACCGGCAGATTGTAACGGATCGTCCGCAACCGCGGCCGCGATGACCAGTCTAATCCGGTCGATTCTATATACTTCAGGCGGAGCGCGCGCGAGGCTTCGATTCACTTTTGATTATTTATATGAAGAACAAGTCTCAAATGGTAGCTAAATGTTCTCCGTCTTCTTTCCTCCTTATTACCACGCGAATATACGGCTCTACCAACGTGGTTACAATCGGATATAAAGAATATCTTCTTCAGGAACGAAAGAAGAAATAGGCATTCTGTTCACGTGAAGGTGATACATAAGGTACTTATATTTATGCAATCGATATAGCGTGCAGAGAACGACACGGGATGAATGAATAAGATATGCCGAAGTAAAAGCAAGATTCAGGCATCGATGGGTGTTTTCGACGGCTCCGCGCGTCGAAACGGGCATAAACGTCGTCGCTCGGGGACTTGTCGCTTCTTTTTCGGTGTGAAAGACACTTAAATCATTTTGAGACGATGCTCTCTGTGCAAGGCGGTCTGGTAGCCTTAGGCTGTCGGTCACTGACACTGTTTCACAACCCGCGCGACAGGCTTCGACGGCCCGGCTCGTATCCTCACGTGATCGCACGGCGGAACCGAAAAGCGTCCGTAAATCCATGCGGATGCTTCATTTCGATTCCATGTAGGATCATCGCCCTTGAACTTCTCTCTCGATACACCCTAGGACGTGATTCACCAAATCAGAATCCCGACCGATCGACAAGACTCCGTCATCAAAATTTCCTGCATAGAATCAAATGTCCTATATTTTATTAAAATAAACTGAAATGAATGTAATTGTTCTCAGTTTCTTCAATTGTGTATTGAATTGTGTTTTTAAGTTTCATTTCTTGAAATGTTAGTAACAATTGTTATTATAGTTTCTCGTGCAACAAGAATTTTACGAGGGAGGTACACAGTTCTCTCACGGAATAAGGAGCCAAAAGACTTCAGACGAAGGAGCACGAAACTTTTTCGCGACCTTGGGGAGCTTCGGCATAAATCGCGTCGGTGAGCGTCGAGGAAGAGCGACGCTTCGCCACGCTCGATGAGTCTCCCCAAAGGGCATTCTAAAATCGGTCTTAAGGTCGTCCAGGAAACCACAATACCATTTCTTCCCCCTCGAGAAACTTTTTTCGCGAAATCGTTCCACCGTGCTACGGATTCTCACAAATCTCGACGATATCTATCGCGCATAATAAAGCGAATGAAATTACGTCGAAGAATTAAATGTTTTCGGTAATAACAAAATTTAATAATTAAATTTTTTATATAGATTTAAGGCGAAGACGCGATTTAATCGCGCAGTTGATGACGCGATTAGATTGACTTTGTCGGCGTCAAATCACTTTAATATGTATTTCGGAGCAACGACCGTACTGGCATGGACCATACTCAATTTGCACTTCGAAGAAACGCAAATCGTCCTAAACCTTTGTATCAAAGGCCGTTGCGCGAGTTACAACAGAAGAACCGAGCTTCTCTCGCAAGACTAAGAGGTTAACAATCGGGTCAATTCGTCATCTAAACCAGTTAGTCGGAAGACCAGATACGATCGGCAAGACCGATAGCTCGTCTAATTGAATTATCTCTGATCGCGCATGATAAGACTCGCTTTTCACCGAACGCATTTTAGAAATAAATAATAACTAAATTTCAGAATATAAATGCAAATTTAGAAATAAATCGAAAATGACATTTTTAATATTAATTTTGAATATAAATATTCGGCTCATCAAGGAAATTCCAATTTACATTATCTAGAGATTATTATTATTATTAAAATTACATAAGAAAATAAAAAGAGAGAGTGAGAGAGAGAGAGAGAGAAAATCAATAAAAAGATACAATCTTTCCTTTTATATACACGTAATGGAGAGCATTCGCGCTTTCATCCTGGCGCTCTTACGTCGTTTTTTATTACTTCGTAATTTCAGGTTGTCGAGGTCAGAGAGCGAAGCGCGCAAAGTACGTACGATAATGCGCATATATCGCACTTCTTCGCAGTGATGTCGCGTTACGTCGTGTTATATTTCAAATTCTTGCGTCGGCGGACTGTTATAATTGCAGTACATAATCTCGCGATTGCGTAACGGTCTCTCTCTCTCTCTCTCTCTCATTCTCTTTCTTTCTTTTTGCGTTTTCTCGCGCTTGCAAGAATTTGCGCAAGCAGTGATACCACGGCTACGCGCTTCCGGAATGACGAACGGCGATAAATCGCCATTGAGAAAGATCAAACCGCGCGGCTGTGATTATTTAAAATAACTATGATGAATGCTTGCACTTGCATAGACGCGATTCACGCGGTTTACTTAAACTTCCGTTCACAACTACGACTATGCTTTCATTGGAAGTCTTAAATATAGTCTTCGTGAATGAGTATTATGCCGCGAAGCGGATTATAGTTAGAAACTCTCCTTCGCCCCTTCGAAGAAAGTACAGCGATCGTAAAAGTAATTGCTGCTTTCTAAGGAAGAAATAAA
The DNA here is from genome assembly GCA_011638315.1 of Tetramorium parvispinum. Classification (NCBI taxonomy): domain Eukaryota; kingdom Metazoa; phylum Arthropoda; class Insecta; order Hymenoptera; family Formicidae; genus Tetramorium; species Tetramorium parvispinum. The sequence continues at coordinate 39,202 of VBVR01000244.1, read as the reverse complement.
ACAAGTTTTTAATTTAGAAGAAGATTCACCATGCTAATCCACCATTACCATAAGCATATCGAAGCATATTGCACGTCTATTCCGAGCTGCAAGAAATTTCATCGAAATTTCTGCTGTCATCGTTCGTTATGTTCCCGTCTATCGCGCTTTTAACGGAAAAAAGCCATCAGCTTGACGGCTCCGTCAAAATTTTTATCTCTCCTCGGTTATAGGGTAATCCTCGTCTGAGTTCACTTTGCGAACACTACCGACCATTCCGAACGACTCTTGTTGAAAGCTCCAAGAATATAACCGCCAAGGGTTTTTACTCACGTATGAAAGCTGAAGTATGTTACATTCGCGATTCATAATTTTAAATTTATTGAATTTATACATTTTCTCTCTTAATATTATATTATTATTTCATAGTGAAATTGAGAGCAATACATAATAGAAAATAATACCGCTGCCACAGTATTTCATCATATGCAGAAAATATTATTTAAATAGTTGGACTTACAAGAACCTTGCCATTTCCTTTAAAATTTCTAAACATTACGGATTTGCTATACATATTTTTTAAAAAATTCTATATGTCGACGAGAGCAAAATATCCGTTGCTTTGAAGAAGCGAATATTTTCGTGACAGTCCTGTAGGTCTTGTCGAAAACTCGCACGTTCGATCATTACGCACGCTTTTGCTCGCAAAAGAGAACGGAGAGAAAACGTAGAAACCGAAAGCTTCTTTTAACGCCGTGTATCTTGGAGCTCGGCCAAAAGCTTTCCAGACAGTTGGGCGCATAACTCGACATCTTGCGAGAAGGTTATCGAAGAAGAGGCTCATCCCGCGGATCTGAAAATAATATTTACCATAGCTGAGATTGATGGCTAAGGTGGATGAAATCGCACGTCAGTGTTGAGATTAAACGGAAGCTGCGGAAACCACAATGCGAACGTTCGTCTTGGTTGGTCCCGTGACCTCAACATGAATTATCTAGAATCTTTTACTTGCCAATTTCGACAAGAAATTTCGACGCAATTATAATTTTTTATTCGAGATAAATATACTATGGAGGTTGCCTAAACGCACTGTAAGTTTGAAATGAAATTTGGGTCGACATTGAGTGCAAACGGAACACGTGCAGCCTCGTCCTTGGGAGCCCCCGACGATTATGTTGGCACTCATCGTTATCAAACGTTGCGCAAAAGTTTTTGATTTATAACGGATCGGTGGTGCTTAGGGAGCAGATGTTCGACGGACGCAATAAATCCGGAGCGAACGATTACGAGCGAGCTTACGCCTCACGATGGAGATTGAATTGGTATAAATTGCGATAGGAAAAATATACGCGCGCATGTATATTACATAAATAAAAATCTAATCAGTGTAATGCAAATACAAAGGAAATAATTGTAATTAATCCTTCTTTAAAGGCAATTAATTGATTTCATGCAAGCGATCTAAAGTTTGATTATAATTAAATTGAATTAATCTCACTCTAGCTTAATACATATAAATATATCTTTTTGAAGATTTCGAATCTCTTAAACGATACCATGGAAATTTGTTTCTCGAAAATAGTCATATACGATAAAAATTTATACATCGATATAAATTTATAAAGGTCGATGTGTGTAAAAGTCTTTTCTTGTATCTCTCGCCAAGAGCATCGGAAAAGTATAAAAATTCCTGTCACTAGAAATATTATAAGAGCTCGCGCGCGTTCTTCGAGCAATAAATCTAGCCAAAACACATATTGCGCCAATCGTGAATAGCGTTTACGAACAAATATATCATATCTGATAAATGTATCGTGCACACAGTTTTGACATAAATAAACGATCGTACTGGACTATATTCAATCTCGATCCTCGTCTGGAAGCTTTTGCTCGATTAGGCGATATATCAGTTACTTGACTCCATCGGCGAATTTATGCTCGTTACATCTTTTTTTAAACATCTTCAACATTGAGAAGTATATTCTGCTTCGCTTATTTTTCATTTTTGCTTTTATATATATTTTTTATGATACAATGGACTTTTTTTATAACAAATATATATATATATAATTATCAATAATTTTTAATTCATGTAAATTTTGGTAGAGTAATATCTTATATTGTGATATTTAATGTATCCTTCATCCATCATTAGTAATAAATGCTCATCAGTCCTTCTGCGTTTCTTATTTTTTATCGTGGACGGATGCGGATGCCACTAAAACCGCCGGTCCTTGTTTACCAAGGTGTAGCCCACGGAATATCGGAATATTCATGCCGCACATAAGTCGCATTCGAAATCCGCGCAACGTTCGAAGCCGGCGTCGGGAATTACATCGATCACGGTGGCGCATCGCGGCTTCCCGTTTTTTTCCCGCGCACCTCGCTGACCCTCTTACCTTGACCATGGCACTCCTGAATTCCTGCGATAATTCCTCCACGGCGCAGCACGAAAGTAAATACCGATCGCACTTCTCGCTTTCTCACTCCGACCGTCGCCGTGAATTTTCTTCGTTCTCGTCGATGCCCGGAAAAAACGTCCGGGACCAGCCTTTCTGCCGGACGGCCTTAACGAGTCCGAGTAAAAACGATTATTGAAAGCCGGGGGGTGTCCGGCGGCGTGGCGATCTCAAGGTGGACTCGAAATTAAACCGTCTACGATGTTGAGGTTTTGATACGCGAACCGGACCTACGTGATGTAGAAACGAATGTTATATGTCGCCGATATCGCGACACTAGAGAGACCAATTCCTCTAGTCGTTCTCTATTTCGAGAGTGAAGGAAAAAGAAATTATATAAGAGTTGACAAACTATAATTTCTTGTCGCGCCATTCTCGCGACAAGAAATTATAGTTTGTCATGTTATTTTTAATTCTACGTGTTTCAGCAATTAAACGCGAGATTTATAGACGGCACGCTGGATTTTATAGCTTTACGTTAATGTGTAGACATATACTTTCGCCTCATGCAAATTCGAGATATTCGTTGGAAAAAGGAACGATTCGAGGATTCGCGCGGTCATCTCGGCGAGCAAAACGGTCTTCGTCCAATTAGAGATTGCTCTTCGTTTTATTACGGCCGATTACACATCGAAAGAGAATCTTTTGGTCACCATTATAGTTCCACGAAGTACGTTTGTCCTCACGGCCATTATTTTTTTTTTTCTGATCGAGCCGACGCGACGAAGGAACAAAGTTTCCTTTTGCCTTCTACGTGACTTTGAACGTATTTCCGAAGCGAAAGAGCACTAGAACTCTCCTCAAGCAGTACATTACTTATTGTTGGAAAAATGGACATGTCCATTTGAAGGTCCGAAATTACGCAAAGTTCAAAAGTAGCTCTCATTCTGAGATGTTTTGCCCAGAAAATAAACCTGATAAATGCTTTGAAGACTGTGATGTATTTTAATGCTTGATATATTTTCGACTTGTTTTTTTTTCTATCTAGTAATTTTTCGCTCGATGCTGATGTATCAAAGGAGACGATCGGTTCTTTTCCTCTGACGTACTTGGCACGTATTTCGCGTCGCAGTCTCCGGAGCATTTATTTCAGAAAATTCAGCTAGTTTTCGATGAGCGAGATAAAGTGCACGAGACTCGAGAATCGCGTGGTCAGCTTCCTCATCTGTAATCTCGTTCGCACCATCGCGCGATTCGGCACGTTTTTCCAGTATTGTGGAGCACTCTGATTATATTTTGGCGCCAGCCATAGCTAACTGAACTTTAACCTTGGTTTGTATAAAAAGAAGCGAGTTTTATTTTGTGAAAAACAGAAATGAAAATGCGATATCTCGCGCTTATTATAATAATTAATCTGTTTTATATTTCCTGATCAGCTCTTTTCAGATAATTTTCATTTATTATTAGATATTTAAATAGAATATTTAAAAGCAAAATTTAGAAGAAAAGAACCATGAGATTAACAACAAGACTAACTTAAAATAAACGATGTATACTCAATGTATAAATTACGATTTAAAGACAAGTAATACTACATACAATTCTGATAAATAATGTAATTAAGAATATAATTGACACGATCGTGCCAAAAATGTAATCTCGATAAAGAGTCTATGTGACTACAGAGCAACCACAAAGTCCGTCGACTCGTGTGTGATTTGTATCTCTTCAACCGGAAGTGGGTCGTATCACCGACATGATTGTGTTTACAGCTTTGCGACACGCTCATTGTGCTTTATTACAAATAGACGGACGAAAAGCAGTTATCTACTTACAAGGGACATGTCACAACTGTCCGGAACCGACTTGATTCTCCCTGAAATATGTTGTTAAACACAGAAAACTAAGAGTCCTATATTTTTTTATACGTGCGCATTCTCACGTTTAAGGGGTGAAACACCTCTTTGAAGAAAAACAGTCTTTCTCTTTCGGGACGAATATCATCGAAAGTATAACAGATAGAAAAAAATGGTTTTAATAAAAGTTAAATGGTTTGAAGAGTAATTTATAATAGTTATTTTAAAAAATAAAAAAAATTAAGTGGTAGGGGAAATTAAAAAAATTTTTTTTATTTTCTGAAATAACTATTATAAAGTACTCTCCAAACCATTTAACTTTTATTTAAAACATTTTTTTCTATTTGTTACACTTTCGACGATATTCCTCCCGAAAGAGAAAGACCGTTTTTTTTTCAAAGGGTTGTTTCACCCCTTAAACATGAGATTGCACACATATAAAAAAATATAGGTCTCTTAGTTTTTGTGTTTAACAATATATTTCAGGGAGAATCAAATCGGTTCCGGACAGTTGTGACATGTCCCTTTTGTTATAGATTTTATTTTCGGATCAAAGAGATAGATTAGAGTACTCGAAACGTAGAAAGCATTCAAATATCCATATTAATGCACCAGCACATGTATATATGAATTACAGCAAGTTTAAAAATGCATTTTCAATTTATTTTTGAAATATTTTACATTCAAGCCCGTCATAGAATATGCTGGAAAACTTTTCGCTCTTCTCTTTCCGACGAATTTCCGGCTTTACGAAAAGTCCGCTAGTATTCTAAAACGCAAATGGCAAAATACCAAAGTAGCAGCACGAAGGAAGATGGTCATTCCCACATTTCATCCTAAATCTCCGGTGAACTCCTGCCTTCCAACCCCTTTCCTTCCGCCCTTCCTACCGTTTCCGCTCTCGTCCGTTGAGTCTCGCCTCGCAAATCGTCACCGTCGATTTCCATAATTTCCGCGTGAATGCATGCGCGTGTCCCATTAACGCTCCGGCCACGTCCGGCTTTTGAAAAAAGCCCAAGAAACGACGTTTCACAACGCGCACTATTTTGCCGTTCTCCGCGCGAGCGCGAACACGAGTTCACTGTATCATAGTAAATTATGAATACCGATGTTACGACCCCGAATCCCGGTGGTCCGAACGGTGTTACTTTACGAGTGGCGGCGAATATAATACCTCAATTAACACAATGTATCGTATAACTAATGAGGTGAGAGTTGCCGTGAATTTTACATTTTTTTTTAAGGATACTAAGATTTGCTTGCGAAGAAGTAGATAATACAAGCAATGATGCATAAAATGATCGAGACCCTTCAATGCCATTATAGAATTACAAGACGCATTACATTGAATCATCGTTTTTCTTTTATTATTAATTTCTCTCACGTAAAATTGTTGAAATGAATAACCATAATGTAACAATTATAATAATATGACATTATAATATATAATACTATAACATTGTATATTATAATAAAACACCATAGTCTTCTATTTTTAAATAATATTAATATTTCTAAAACTAATAAATCATAAATTTATTTATGATTAAAAATCAATCTTTTGCATTATCAGAAGCCACAAGAAGAGAAATTGAGGAGGTAAAAATTAGAGACGGTTTATCGTTTCTTAAATCGACATTCAGGAGGTATCTAAACTAAGCCTGCACTTCAATTACCATCCTATCATTGGTAGAAAATAAATAAAATTCTTCTTCTCAAAGAATCAAAGCTCAATGAGAGTGCAAACGCATTCACAAGCCGTATTCCTCATCCTACCGTCGTATGCACCGTCATGCGCACATATAGTGACTTCCTATTTATCGTGATCTTCGTTTTCCTCGTCACATGACGACGATTTCGAAGTGCTTTACTGGCTTGATCTCGTGTAATACGAGACAACCTAAATTAAACGAGCCGCCTTGATGTTTAGAGCATATTAGAGCAATTATCAGAATGACTTATTAGAGCGAGAAGAACGGCGGTGAGACTTTGTGGCGCTCATCAACTCGCTAATTAAGCGATACTGCAACTGTTATCGTAGCCTGAAAGAGATCTATGCTCTATGTGTTTATATCGTTCATCTTTTTATCGCGCAGCTATATTTATTAAATTGAATCGAATTGTCCATCACCTAAACGCAAATATTTAAATATAAACACATTAAATGTATGAGAGATGTTAATATGAAAAATTGAATAAAATAAGAAGAAAATAGAACCGATAAAAAAATTCTTATTTTATATGAATACAATTTTTCTTTCGAATTGTTAAATAAAATTGAAGACGTTGAAAATTATTTTACACATTTCTGAAGCATGATCAACTCGACTGTGAAAGGTAATTCGAAATTCGCTTCATAGTTATATAAGATATGTATGTTTTGAACGTAATCGGATTGACTAATTTATAATATATGAACGTAAATAACTAATATTAAATGAATATTATCTGATAATTTGGAATCAACGGTGGAATTATATTACATAACTAAATTGCCTCAGGTAGCTGCCACATCCAACGCGACGGCAAAAACTGAGATTCCTTTGAACGTTGTGGTAGGTTCGGCACGCGACCAGATTCGCGACGAATGTCTGACGATGATGACTCGCGCCATGCCAGAAATGCCTCAAAAATATCCGAGCGAGCAGTCTGTATCTCGCATCTCTGTCTAGACGAGCTGCAATTTTTTTTACGCAAGCAGATGCGCTTTGGGTGCGTTTGCGGCCTCTGGAACCGTAGCTCGTTCTGTTTCGTAATCGCATCTGCTTTTTAAAATTATTTCAAAAAAGCCAAGAGTGAACACGCGCTTTTCGATGTTAAAAATTCGATGGAAAAAATTCATTTCCATCGGAATTATAAATTTCCCAAAATCATCATCTTTAGATTAGTTAATTTTTTATTAGTTAAGAGATAGGAAATAGTAAAAAAATATATTGTAATAAAAATAAGATTATTGTATAAAATTATATTTTGAAGATATACTTCATTTGATCCAATTAGAATTGGATCAACTTTGATTTCATAATCAAATTGTGCGAAATGCTTCTGAAGTGAGAGATCATTTACTTTCGTCAAAGACAAGCTCGAAAGAAGTCTTCGCGCATTCGATGTTACGAATCGAACCAATCCTTCCCTTGACACTATTACTACTAATTATTTCGCACTCGCGTCGCGGACGCGAAACCGTATGCGATCGTAGGATGCAGAAGTATCTAGTATTATTACTTCATCGGCATGGAGTAATCTCTATCTCTATCTCTCGGGGGCATTCGACGGTGCGGCGGCGGGAATCTTAGGAATTCGAGCGGAAAACTATTCGAAAAGTGCGAGGCGATACCGATCGCGCGCGTGCGGCGCGGCACTTATTATCGCCTCCAATTTGATCGGTCGGCTACGCCGGAGCTCGCCGGTGTAATTATCGCGCGGCATGGATTGTTACCTCCGTCTGTCGCTCCGGAGGAAACGAAAGCACTCTTGGTAGGAGAGTCGAGCGTGTGCGGCGCGCGAGCTCGCCGTCGAATTGCGAGAGACTTTGCGAGCGTCGAAGTCTATCAGAGCGTGTCTGAGGGAGTTGCATTGATTTTTCATCGATTCCAGTTTCCAGCGGCGGCTGGCATTAACAGCGCGCTGCTACAGCCCCGTCTTGACAGTCTCGATTAACTTTTATACGGCTCTTACATGCAGGCCGTTCGGTAATAAGCGCGTTCGGCGAGCAGTATGTTCCTTATCGCATCAGCAATGTTCCCTATCGTAAACGTAAAGAATTCTTTCTGCCTATATTAGAACCGCTACTGTTTCCGGTATTGGATATCTTCGCAGCCATGCCGATTAGAAACGTTAAAGCAAAGGCCACTTGCGATTCGTTGAGAATCGGAGCTGTTATCACTATTTTTACATATATATATATATATATATATGTATATTTAAAGTTTAATTTACTGGAGTCCACTTTGAATCATTTGTATCTGGACATTCTTGTTAAGGAGAAGTTATCTTAAGCTTATCTCACCCATGGTACTCATATTTCACGACAAGCATAACAGTAGGAGGTCTCTTAACTGCTTACATTAAGCATATCAACCTGCTCCGTTCCTACCTAAGCTGAGTCAATAAATCAAAAAGCTACATTGTTCTTGTTACTTGCATTCTTCAGCATAATTATTCATTTCGAACCTATGATCTTGCAAGAATGTGCCCCAGATATCGAAACCCTCCTGTCATTGTGGCATTTACATGCTTAAGCAGAATTTCTTTTTTCCCCTCCGTCAGATCGTATCTACTTTGTAAATGGTAGAATAGATGATGTTGAAAAAGATGAAGACTTTTTAACGCGCGCGCGCGCGCGCGTTCGCAACTCGCGTGAATGCAGAGATAAAAATAGAAATAATACGTTGCAACCGGGCATATAATTAGGGCGATATCGCGGCACCAGCCGGTTTATACAGTGAACATTTCACGTTATGGCATTGTGGTTGCCCGTCGTTTTTCTTATTTTCAGTAATGAGCTACGACCGGCCGGCGGTAATACTCGTCACGCGATTGGCCGCGCGCGCGCGCGCGGCGAAATATCGGAAGTGGACGATTTGCCGAACCAGTTTCCTGTGGATTTTATACCGTGTTCTTTTAAGCTGATATGACTCCGCCACCAGAATCACGCGCGAACGCGGACGATAAACGCCATTTTACTGTCGCCGCTTCTCGTTGAAAATTTTCGTTGCCTCGTCTCGCATCGCTTTTATTATCTCACGCGCCGGTCTTTAGCGCCGACCGGGCCGTAATAAATCCGAGGATCCCTCCCGACGCTGTCGCCTCGTATTGTCGCCTCGCTCCCTTCCGCCGCTCGTTCCTCTTCCCGATCGAGACCGAATCGCATCGCGGATTGCCGTAATTTATCGCGAATAACGTATTCGAGAGACCGGGAGACCGCTTCAACAGGCGCCGCGCCGCGCCGCGCCGCGCCGTACGACTCGCGGAAACATAACTCGCGATAAAGTCGGGCGATCGTGCGATCAGATAATATACGACTTTATTTTACGACGTGCTCGGCACCGCACCGATTAATTAGTTTATACGAAACACTGCTGATGCTCTCAAAGCAAGACAGTTGGCCTCAAGGTCCTCCCGCCGTACTACGTACCGTGCTACGTTTGCCAGCGACAACGACAACGATGATGAGGTTGCCGTTAAATAATGCCAAAATCGGCACACGTTAATTCGCCGTACCATTCCGATTTTGTCGCCGTTTGTTTTTTCCTTTTTTTCGTTGGATACTTTGGAGCGCGTTCGCGAACATGTTGCAACTTTTTCCTAATTGGCGGACCGCTATAACTTATTAATCTTTCTCGGTTATGAAACGATTGTAATTTCGCGTAGAATAATGTTTTGTGACTTGATATTATGCAATACAAGTAGTGTGAATTTAACAAATTGATTATTAAGTGCTTTATCGAAACTTGAGATGATTTACCGCCGATTACTACTTCATCAGAGATTATCATTTCGTTGCGTTTTCTGAAATTTCAGCATTAAATATCTCTTCAACGAGAAGCTGAAAATGATATTTTGTTAAAGTTTACTTGAAATTTTGATTAAATAAAATTTCATCACGTATTGGAATATAAAAAGATCAATTAAAATCTTTTAATCTTGAATCGTTTATCGAATGATAATCCTTTACCATTCCTTGAGAAATAATTGTAACCGAAATATCAACATGCATTCTAAATATCCTGAGTATCCAGTGCAGATCCAATATCCATTTTTTTACGCATATATATAGTGAAAAAGAGAGAAAAAGAGAAACTAAAAAATAAATTTCTTCACATTTTTGTAGTGACGAAGAATTTGAAGGCAGAATACATTATTCCCGGTGAAATCGAAACGTGCTCGCTCAAAGGGAAGACCCTGCTTCGCTAAAGAATTTTAACATTATCAGGAATTACAATGTAACATTCCTAAGTGCATACAAAGACGTGCGACGCCGATAATCGCTCAATGCCGACGTGAGACTCGATTTATCTGAGGAGGCAGGTTCACAGCTCGATAGGCAAGAATGTTTTTGTTAAGCCTGGAGAAGGCGCCAATATTCGTCTTCCCATGAGCATTCTGAAAGCGTATATTCTGAAATCCGAATTCGCGCTCAGGTCTCTGTTCGCACATTCATTTACGGACAAATATGAATCTATCCAAGTTTAAACAGTTATTAAATGCTTATTTTTTTAACAAATTATTATTCTAGCAATCATATTAATTAAGCGCCAACTTGTAATTAACGGCATGTTAAAGTTGGTGCTGAATTATTCATTGGTCTTTGTCAAGCGATACTCTTATTTTATAATAGCCTCGTAATGGCACGGTGTCGATTTTCTGCGGAATCGCGCCGATACATGTATAAGGAGCCCCATATAAATGCAATCCGCTGCTCCAGGCCGGCGTAGTAACGGAGTCTCATTTCTACTTTCAATTTGCCTTGAACTTCTTTGTCTTCACTGCTCGCCGCGGCCCGTTGAGTCCGATCACTTGTTCCAGAGCTTGCATAATCTGAATACCTGCCGCGAGATCTTTGCCATTCGCGGAATAATCGAGATATCATTAAACCGCAAAGTGAAAAGTTTATCTGCTTCCCATAGACGGGAGAAAATGTTACTAAAAATCACGGTACTTCTAACGGTATCATATAGAACACTTTGGTGTTTGTTTCAATTCCTGAAGAAAGAATCTCGCACAGAATCTCTTTAAATTCATAATCACTAGCATTTTTAGAAAAAAAGATTAAGTTGCTGAATAATAAAATTTTTATTATCATTTTACTTCTCGTCCGCTATTTAACAACAGTTATATAAAGTGAAAGAGAAATTTTCGATGATTTTTAATCTTTAGCAGAAAAATGGTGATGGATTCGGCGGAATAATTTACGCGAGACGAAAGTCATTTCGGTTCGTGTAAGTAGATTTTAAAAGCCGCCGTATCTCGATACCTCCTGTCCTCTCGTTCGAACAAGCATCGAGATAAAGCCGCGCGAGATGAGGATCCTGTCAGAAAGACAAAAAAAAGCTGCACTGCGGTCATGCTGAGAAAAAGACATTTGATTCTAAATATAACCAGTTGTCGAACGGATTTAGAAATCCGGTTCGAGTCACGTTTTTGAGCAGCGCACGTGATGAGGCACAAAGGGATAGACACGCCGGGTTTCTCCCCCGGATTCCAAACATGCGTCATTTTCGACGCTTCGCCGTTTAACAAAACTGTTTTTACCCTCCGAAGGATATATTTTCAATGGGACCTCAGTAAAAACGCTGACTACAGTGAGAAGTTGGCACGGCACTTACGACTAAACGGCGGAATCCGTTATGGCAGGTTTATATGAAAACAAGACGGCGAGTCAAATGGACTATTATTGTCTTCTTTTTTTTTTAACAAAAGAGAACAAAATGAGACGCGTGTCAAAGCTCTTGTCTCGACCTATCTTGCACGTCTTTTTGTACAAATGGTTTTGCATCGAATAAAAAGACAGATCGAACAGACAAATCAAAAGAACGATACAAAATTGTTTAAATTATCATTTCATTATATTCTTAATTCATTCTCTTAGCGATTCTTTGAATTTTTGATTTTGACACATATATAAATCTATAATCCGTCGATTGCTTCCGTGCAATTATTCTTTTTAGCGCCGTCGACGCGACACGCGTAACGTGCATTTAGCGCGGAGTTGCCCTAAATGCAATTCTACTTCTTTCGTGCGCCGGAATCACGCCGCTTCTCACCTTCTTCCACGAACGTTCCTTTCGTGCCGCGATGACTGACTTCCTGGAAGAAATGCAAACGTTGTGCTCGATTTTCCAGGAGTCAATCAAGCAACCGGTATCGCAGACGGGAGGAGAACTCGAATGGATCCGGCCGATCGCCAAAAAATGAGATAGTGTAGCTCGAAAAGTATAACGAGGTATGGAATCGCTATTGTATAATCGACATCATTTTATCATATTGCATTTTTGTGCCATTCCCATAACGGACATTGTTTTATATGCAACGTCCCAGATATTCGACGGAGAACGATGAACAAATAGAAATAAGATTGTAAGTGAGTGGCTTTTTCCGTTACAACAGCATCTATTAATACAATATATGTATAAATTAAGACACTTATTGAATTAATTGTGAATTAGCACAGCTCATCACGGATGCTCATCAAGATCACGTTTTTGCTAGTTTCGCGTTTGTTAGCGGTTCCCCTACTTTTTATTTCCGATAGAAAACAAACCCGGTTTCTCGGTTAGGAAGAGCAGCGAATGCGGCGATGTAGAGGCAAGGTGTAAGCGTTATCTGCGGCTCGTATTGTTTCCTGTCAGTGAGAAACGTCTTCGTAATGCATTCTCCAAGCTGGAGTAACGCTAGGCCTTGCGCAGGATGCGCCGGCGGCGGCGGCGGCGGCGGCGGCGGCAGCGGCCGGTACGTCGTAAAACCGGCGTCGGCTGGGTACTTTGCGCAGAAATACTATGACAGCAATAATACAAAGATGTTGATTAACGGGGAATCTTCGATGCTTAGTATTACCCTCGTGCGAGGCGTTTAAAGAATATTAATGTCAACTGCTGCGATGCGCTGGAAAAATCATTCACTCTCTCTCGTCGTTGCAGACGAAATATAGATATCCTGAAAATGTCATTAGGAAGATATCGATGCCACCTTTAAACGTGAGAGGTAATTGCCGGCTCGCATAGCGAAGATGATTGCAAAACGCGTATGATTGGCGATTTGCGCGGAGACCTCGGTTTTTCAAGAACGTTCGACCATCTGAAGACGACACGTACGTTCGCAACCTTGAAGATGATGTAGTTTCTTATAATTCCCACTTGGAAATCTCAAGAAAATGCCAAGAACTGTCGTTTTGAGAGAAGGAACGGCGCTGTCCTTCATGTCGCAAGTTATATTAATAAAAATTCAGATTTGCACGACTTTAAAGTTTTAATTGTTCGATTAATCCAGCTATCGCTTCGCAGGAGCGACTTGCATTAAAAGTTTTCAGTAGGAACTAATATTCTTCTAAAAACTTGTAACATTCGCCTACTGTAAGTCGGTTTTGTCAGCTGTCTAGGTTCATGCGACGTGCACTTCGTATAATTTTGAAAGATAGCGAGCGAAAGAGCTCGGAGGCTGGCGTCGACGGCAAATTCGATCTGATCTCTACGAACGAGAGATACGGCGACGTCGAGCCGTCGTGATAAATTTCGGCACACTTTTTCTCTTCGTTTCGTGTACTTCTAACACGAGCGATCGCACGTCATATAAATATATCTTTATAACATATCGGCGACGGTAAGGGACACCCCGCGTTGACGCTCGGATTTAACATCTCCGCCGTCTGCGGAATTTAACACCGAGAACAAATGTTGTTCCTATTTCTTGTGTGCGTTTTCGAGGAAAATCCAGTATTTTTTATACATTTTCTTTAGAAAGTTCGCCAAGATTATAAGATCATACCCACAAATTTTTAGCTTCTTCACTTCTAATATTAAGATAAATAAGAAAAGTATCAATTAACTTTATTTAGGAATAATTATAATATTTATTACTAAATTATTTATTAAATAAAATAAATTTTTGGCTACACTGCCGGATTTCGTTATAAAAGAAGTCCTTGCAGTACAGAATTAGACGAGAGTCTACTTTTCCAAACAATTTTCTACGAGTACTTTTAACTGAACAAGCTGTTTGCATTTACACTCTAAACCGAGAGAGTCGCGGGGAAAGAAACCACATGATCCAGCAGTCCAGACTCATAAGTCAGTCTCGGGAGCAGGTGTCCGTGATTAACGTTATCGGAGGCAGCGCCGATTTTCTGTGCGTGGTAGCGAGCTTGGCGGCACGCCAGAGCCTCAATTCTTACGACTCGAGCGAACTTTCGGCCGTGCCGATTATTACCGGTGCGTTTTCCAACCTCCTTGGACAGCGGCCAGACATGTTGCAAACATGTACTGGAATTCCCGTTGCGGACCTTCGAGTCGCGCACGCGATATGTCATGGACTCGCGACTCCAAGTTTCTACGCGACTCCGACACGTTCCTCCGAACATGATAACGCAAGAAATATACAGGGTGTTTTGTTATGTCGACATGAAACGAGTCGTACCAGTCGTTTTGAACCTCAAGTTCTAAGGTTTTTTGTCGATGATAAAATACTCTCGTAAATTTGTAAAGATATTTAACATATTGAGGGACATTCTTCAATCTTTTACAATATTGTAATTGATTTTTTCCACCAAGATACATTTTCCTTGATGAACTTTATTATCTTTTTGCATCTCGACACCAGGAATACCTTTTGAGGACGTCGACGACACGACATCGCATATCGCGGAGTTCGCAAGTGTATGATTCCGTCTCGACGCGTAGCGTCGGCGGGATGGTGCAGCGACGACGGTGAGAAAAATAAGACGATGAAGAAGAAGAAGAAGAAGAAGGGAGCAGAAGCCGCCGCCGCCGCCGCCACCGCCTCCGGGAGAGGAGGCCTCGAGGTCGCGGCTGCGTAGTTCCCCACGGCTGCGGCTCCCACGAACTCAGCCACCGCGAGTGTATACCGCCGCTTTCCAGATCAGATTCATTGACCCCGCTGAATCTCTCGGAGCGGAGACTTAGCCGCACGATGCTTTTTCCTCCGTGACACAAACGCAACGCCGGCCCACGGTGGCGACGGTGACGGTAAAGCAAGAGATCAGAATGAAAAAAAAATATATATATATGTATGACTTTATCCGAACGAGCGATACGTAATATGCAAGTATCCACTGCGTATGTATTAACGCGCTGAGTAAATCTAGCGCAGACAAGAGTAAATGAGAGAAGAAAACGGGAATGAAAGGAGGTGATCCCCCGCAATGATGCGATGCGTTTCCGAGAAACGAGACGTCGACTATAGAGGGAAGAATGAGAAGAGAACGGAAAGAATGGGAGATAATGCGATACTCTGTAGAAAAACTCTCATCAGTATTTTAAGCGCTGTGAAATAAAACGTTTGAATCTCAAACACGAGAGTTTTCTAGATATATTCGCGATTGAAATATTTTATGAAGCATGTTTTCTCGAGGAAGATATTTTTTTTTCCCAAGTGATAGCGACTTTAGCTAATTAATAACGACTTTGGTTAATAAATACAAAAATTATTATTTCGTGTTTATACGCGACACACGTGCGCGAGACGCCGAGACGATGCCCCCTGGATTTTCGTCGTGATAGCTTAAATGAAGGTCAACGAGCAGAAATAAAATATGGCAGATAATAAATGATGCGATAAACAGGAAGAGCGTTCTATATTCCAGGCGCGAAGCCAACTTCGATCTCCGATTCGAGGTGAACGCACCAGCACAAGACATAGGAAGATAAAAAAAAATTGTCTTATAATTCTGACGATGATGCCCACAAACAAAAGTGATGCGCGCATTGAGTGTATTATAAATAGATATCAACAAGCGATTTAACCCCTTTTTGATTAACTGCCTCTAACCTTACAACGAAATAAAATACCGAGACGCCTTAAGACGTGTGCAAGAAAAATACTTTGAAATTATTGGAAGAGATATTATAATACATCCAGCTTGTGCCACGTGTAACTTTTTCTTCTTCAGAATCATTGAGTCTTATTTAAGTGGCATTTCCTAACTTTCATTAATAACTCAAGCTGTGAATTTCTTATTTATCATTCTTCTTTTTATAAGTATTTCAAAAATTAAACATAATTGAGCACTTTTCGATGCTACTTACAGTCATCCTGCAGTAAAAGAGAATTTTCAACGCCTCCAATTCTAATTCCTTCATCAACTTTGATTCGCGTGATTATTGACTCCTATTCCTATTAATTAAATGATCATTCATTGTCCCAAGACGATGACATGAGGCTAAATATCAGACCAAAAGTATGTCACATCTGTTCATTGCTTCGCAGGAAATCCCGCTCGTGTCTTATTAAAAACCTAACAGTTTGGATCGCCGGGCAAGGCCGTCCTATAGCCGGCGAATTACGGTATCGCCTTCGCTTTAAGCAGCGTCGAGCTTAATTCCTCATTTAATCGCGCGCCAATTACATTAGCTGGCCGCGCCTGCCAGGATACGATCCTCTCACTGACAAGCCGGTCAGCCTTCGCGGCGATATGACGAAATTTCGGATTCATAGCAAAAAGTCGAATCGCTCGACGAGTTTTATATATCTCAAGTTTCAAGAGCTATTTTTTTCACAGCTGAATAAATAATCGAATTTTTTTTCTTTTTAACTTATTTGTTTCGACGAGTTGAGCCGACTTGATTACTCCAGTTTGCTTATGATACTGGTGTACTAGTAACTAAGAACCGACAAAAATCAGAAAGTTCAGACACGTGTTAAGTGCAAAACATATTTTTGCATAATATTGAATAAATATGAATGTCTATCTATTTCATTATCGACAGTTCCGACAGTTTAGTTCATTCTCGATATAAAAAAACTCGAATAAAATCTTTTAAATAAAACGAAAGATTATTTGTTTATAATATACGCTTTTGGCCATTGTTATTTATGTAAACTGGCTGGTAAACATAGCTTTAATATTTAATCCAATATTTGTAGTACCTGTAGTTTGAGACAACGCGTGAATCAAGGCACCGATTAGAGGCGTGAATATCCCGCAGAAGTCCGTCGTGAAAATTCAGTCGCGCGAGAAAAAGCGAAAGCTACTTGGTTGAACAACACTCGTGCAACAAGTACGCAAGAAATGGTGGTTGTTCGGTCGGTGGAGTGCATCGCACGCAAGTACGAGGTGTATCGGAGCTAGGATGCAGTTATGTAGCAGGACCGAGGCAGAGATACGCTTTGAAATATATATACATATATATATATATATATATATATACATGTATATGTATATACGGCCACGGTCAAACTACACTCAGATAAACTCAGCCGGGACGCACCGGGCTCCGGGATACGTACGAGACCAGACAAAGTGCACGCCGTTGGAGATGTAGGGGAATCTTAGCGGAGATACACCTGCTGTGCGACTCTCGCGCGACTACGTACGAGTCTCGGCTACGGGGTGTCTCGGAAACGCTCGTGTCGCACTTTCAAAGTTCTATCTTGTGATTTATGGTCCTGATACATGCTTCTCACAACGAAATTTGAATCGGAGGACTACATTTTCTATCTGAAACTGAACTTCTATCTGACAGGTGGAAATGTAATCGCGAATATATGAATGTGAGTTTCTATTGAAACCTTTAGTTAAGTTTCTGAAATTCTCGAAAATAGAAAATCAAGTATTTATATTCAGTTTGTAAACTATTACTGTAACTAAAGATTGCTTTGTTTGTCTAAAGACTATTTTGATATTTAATTCTTATTCGTTGCATTGCAGATGTAAAAATTGAAGATTAATTCGTTAAATTCTTTTTACGAGATTAAACGTGTTTTAAATTTCATTGAGAGAGACAACAAAAATGCTTCTATCTTTAAATATATATATATATATATATGTATATACCTGCGATATGAAACGAACCGATGAATACATACTGGATAAAATGGATAATATTAGATAAAGCGCGTCTGAAGCATCAGTCAGCTTTATCGCGAAAAAAGGATGAAATATGAGACATACTTGCAAGTAGATCACGCATTCCAACTGATATTTGACACCAAGTGTTTAATAGTTATTCTTAATACTCTCCGTCACCGAGCGTTGTCGACAGCTTGCTACGAGAGAGAAATCAAGAGACACGCGGATTTACTAATCACCCAAGAAACGCCGAGATTACAATCCCGAGGAATGCGCTTAGAGCTGTCGTTTCGAAAGACCGCTACTCTCACATTCTAGCTACACCGTATTATATTCATCCACGCGCACAGATTTGTGGTTTCTGCCAGCACCATTTATCTGCCGCAAAATCGAGCTCGGTTTTAATAATTTAATCGTATATTCTCGACTTTTCATCTTGCAATCAAAATTACGTTGAATTCTAATAAAATACGATACGGCTTTTCAAATTTTACAGAAAGGAATATCTAATTTCCTCTAATAATAAAAGAAAAAGAGAAGAATTATTCGCGTTGTACAAGCCGACTATCATGCGCTAAAGTATTTAGCTACTGAAATGCGGAGTCTTGATTGTACCTCGGGATAATCTGAGCGTGAGGATATTCATTGCTTCGCGTTATTGAATTCGTTCTGCTCGGCGTTGCGTTATTTAGGGAGAGGTCAACTTGTAGTGAATCATCGTAGATTCGAACATGGAAGCGTTCGCGAGAAGAACGACGAAAGATGAAGAAGACGCGATCACCATTGCTCATCTCGAGGCCATTTAAACCGACTGAAAATAGTAACTCGAAGAATAAACCACTGCACTCTCCAGTTACATAATTTTCTGCACCAAATTTATTGTTCTCTTTCAGTTATATATATTTCTTAATGTATCTGCGATTCAATAATGCGATTATAATGAAAATGTTAAATATACATTTTAGATTAGACAACTTTTGTCGAAATTTTATCATTTTTATCAAAATTAAAAATTAGATGATTAGAGGCATAAATCTTTGCTATTTTAATTTAATTGTAAAACATACTGCTACCTTTTCACTTAATTATATTTATATATAAAATTAATTTACACCAATTTCTATTATTTTTGCAAATTAAAAGATTTATTTATCTTTCTCGTGCATAAAATATATTTTCCTTTTTATAATGAAGGCGAAATTCTTTGCTTCGTTAATTTAATTTTTTTAATAACTATAATAGTATTATGTTGTTTGTACACATTAAATTAAAAATCAATGCTAAGACATGATAAACAATATACGTAGTATTCTTCGAAGTGTTGTACGATATACGGCGCAATCCGTGATCCGCTTCGAGTAATGCGAGGCGTGCAATTGATGCATTTGGAACATCACTCTACAATCATGCACAGCCTCCAAGAGCGATTGCGTCACGGCATAATGAAACCATATTAAGAAAATGTAGACACTTTATATCTCTCCTTCTCGACGAAACGTATACAAACAATGCGAGTATAGTCGAGTAAACATCGTAGTCTGAGATTCTTGGCTAAGAATTATTGTTTTGCACTGTATCTCTCTGCCATCACGTCATTTCGATAAGATTTATGAGTTATATAGATACAATTTGCCATAAACTTTTAAAACAGATCTCCTCTATTTAATTAAATTGTCATAGGCGTTATCGATTGTGTTGTATTATTTTTGGATCGATTTGAAACATTCTTAAAAAGAATAGAATATCAATTTTACTTTAAGAATTGATTTATTGACTACTCAATTATCTTTCATATTTTCGTAAATCATTATCCATCTTAAAAATTGCCTAGAAAAAAATTCGAGTATAATCTAAGCGAGAAAAGTTCGACACGAGAGGTAATCAATCGCGCATCTGGAGCGCGGGAGTGTAAATGTTAGTGTTATGGATTATGAGAGCAGACGCGAGACAAACACGATGTTTTCTGTGTCGGTGGCGGCAGGAAGATTAAAGCTGATGGATCTTTATAGCCGGTTTTGTCGCAAGATACTAAAGTATGTCTTTAACCTTTCGCGTGGTTCTATATCAAGATATTGCTTACAATACAAGTTAAATCGTGGAAATAAAATTTCGTTCTTTCTTTTTGCATTTATATCTTTTTGTATATAATTACATATAATATACATTTTTGAATTTCTTGTTTTATGCAGATTTTTATAAACATTTTTTCCGTAAAGCAGGTAGTTATTACATAATTTATAGACTACTTTAGATTTTCTTTATTAAAACACTAAAGGAAAATTAGTACATTAATTGTTCTACTGAACAATACCAATGACGTTCAAGTAATTGCAAAATGCTTGATATCGACCCATTTCTCAACGTTATCTCGGATCGCAAAGGGTTAATCGTTCTCTACTGCCAGCTGTGGCCAGATTCGCCAAAGCAACAGACGTCTCTGAGGATCGGAAAAATTTAATAGTCGTATCAATGCGGATAATTGAAGCTTATATAATACGAATTGCGTGATAATGCATGTTAGGAGAATCTTTGATGTCGCACCGTTCTTATTAATCCTTCTACGTACACTATATGTATATTTCAGATTATGTTGCATGCTAATTTCTTGTTAATTATTAAACTTACTTATTAAACTTATTAAACTTATTAAACTTGAAAATCTTTTTCACTTAATTATATTTATGCAATATTGACATAATTTTTACAAATTAAAAAATTTAATGTACATATCTCTTTTGTGCATAAAATATTTTTTTCTTTCTTAAATGAAGACCTTTGATAAAGACCTTAAATGAATTCTTTGCTTTTAATTAGATTTATTAGATAGTTCCCGCTATATTTACTGAAAATTTATAAAAATTTAAAGAAAAATTTATAAAAGCCTGAAGAAAATTCTAAAGAACAGTTTTGAAAAAAATTGGTATAAATTGTTTTTTATTATAATATAATAAAGTGGTTTTAAAAACATTTTTATATGGGAAGCATAAATATATGTAGAAGAAACGCCGCAATTACGTGACTTACAATTAATCTTCTTCAATTCAATCAGTTTTATTGAACATTTATCTAGCTGCAATTAAAGCTTAAAAGATTTAAACAACGGAATTCATAAACGTTGAATAATTGAATCAATTTTCTACCGGCCAATAATCTTGTTGGCCAATCAACGTCACGTTGAAATTAACGTTTAGGAAATTGACTATAGTGGACGTGCCCACATTATCGTTTAATTATAATCTCCTAAACGTTGAAGCGTAATTAACGGATTCTCTGATCATTTCTCCCTATTCCTCCCTCCCCCCCCTCTCTCTCTCTCTCTCGTCCTCTACTTTTCTCTTTGTTTTTCCCTTTCCGCCGAAAGTGACAATCTTATCGAAGAAAACTTCCGAAGCGTTTGGTACACAAACAACAAAAGCTTCTGGTCATTGATAAACGCAGATAACGAATTGCTCGCATACTTGCGTAGGAAATACTCTCGCCATCGGCTATCAGTGCAACGACTTAAGTACTCGTTGGAATGCACGAACAATCATCGCCGAACCATTCTCTGCTCAGACCCCGGTCTGTAAAATATAAAAACTTTCACGCGCACCGAGTCGGTATTTTTATTGCGCTCTGCATTCGAAATTGAATGACAGAACGGAAACACACGAAAACATATTCAGGGAATTATCGCAAAAAATACATGTAATGTAACGAATGATAAATTATATATAGCTATATGAATTGAATATGAATACATATAATTTTATATATGATAGAATCGGCACGTCGAAAACGCATAAGAAAAAAATTATTTCTCAATAAACACCAGAACTATAATCATATTTTGTATATTTGTACATTATAAAATCAGATAATAATTTCTAAGTAAATTTATTTCTAATAGAAACTCTTAATTAGTCATAAATAACACTTTGTTATTCCTTTTATATTTTTGATCAGACATTGTAAACATTTCCTTTCGAATGTCGGAAGTCATCAATTAATATGCGCGCAAATTACCATGGTATATGCTATAAAATTCTCATTAATTCCTCATTCAACCTACGTTCAGTAACGAGTAATATCGAAGAAAGAAGCAGTGACCAAACGGCTTTGACGGCATAGACGAAAAACAATCGGAGTCGAATTTCGAAAAAGTTTCATCATTTGGTCTCTTCTTGCGCGGCGAATGAGTTCAACATTATTAGACTATATCTCTCATAACGTTCTTTATATATAGCACGTACTTTCGCGAGATAATTCGCTCGAGATTCTTCGTGGCATTACGACGGTCGCATAAAATGTCGCTCCGCATCCGTTATTTCTCTTTCGGTGACCTCGAGCACGATCGTGTCCGGCAAGCAAGAACTTTGGATATACTATATTTTATTTCGCCCTGTCTCGAATCATTGAATTTACAACTGGCGGATTACCGCGGATTACCGCGCGGCGCGTACGAACGCAAGCGCGGTATTAAACGTGATATACTCGCCTTAATGTGCCTTTTATTTTTCTCTTTGGCTACGCGCATTGCACGTTTTGTTTGGCAAACAAGCGCACGCAACTTTGTCGGAAGAAACCGAAGATTCGAGTGTGCATCGATCTTCCGCGAGTTCGCCGGAAAATTACAATGCGTGAGTACGTTCATATTGTTTTTCCTTTCAATACTTCAACATATTTTGTTACATAAAAGAAAGATTTTTAAGTAATTTTTCTAAACAACGTTATCAACATTCTTTTTCAATTTTCGAATTCGCTAAAGAGATAATTCGGCAAGACTTTTTCTGTCCGTATTATTATAACATCATCGAGCACGAGCGTCCTGCATCGCGTGTCGCGGCCTTTTATTAGTGCAAAATACGCTGGACCGATTTAGCGATTGCAACTAGAATAAGCTACAGAGGATAAGTACCCTAGTTTAGTGATCTTATCGCGCTCGGCTGTGATAGAGCGCCCTTATAGCTCTTAATCAAAAACACTTCCACGTACTTACCCAGGTAGAACAAAAAATGTGACACGTTAATGTCAAAATGACAAGAAAATGATCGAATTATGATCGAAAGGCGAGTTTTTGTAGTCATATTCTAATCATTTTGACGTTATTGTGATTTTCCGTTCTACCTGGGTATGCTAATCTATCTCACAATAGTTATTTCAGGACGCACGTAAAAAGTACTTAGTTCGTTCTCACATAAATCATACACTGGCAATCTTTTCCTCGGTCATGTCCCGCCATGGTCCCGGCGCGCGATAACGATTATCGGTGTTCCATGTTGAAAATATTCCGTGTCTTCGACTTTCGAACGTATCGCCGATAAACGGGCGATACCGAGCGTTAATTTAACTCCGGGACTGTCAATATCGGTGCCGAGCGCGGAAAATCGCGTTTTCCGTCGTCGTGAGTGAAATTATTGCACGCGCGCGCGCGGCAGCGAGGTACATCGTAAAACCGGGTAAAGCCAGACGATGGGCGCTTCCTGCCGCCGTCTGACATTTACCTCGATGTTAACGCATCGACTTTCGTTGATTGGAAAGGCTGATAAATATGGTCGCGCGAAAGACATTCAATCTCCCTCCGGTCGTTACGCGCGTTTTATTTATGGCGTCAATTTCAGTGGCCGGCGGGACGCGTTGAACTTTTTGGAATGCTAACGGGCTCGCTCGCAGGAAACTGTATTTTACATCTGCATCGGGGCATGTTCATAAATTGAATCGTTTAAGTCTACCTTTGCCGCGTGATGTGGACACATCGCGTCACGTTGTACCTACTTTTTCTCTAAATTTCCTTTGAAATGTGTTTTCCTCCGAGTCCGGATTCGTGTCACTCTCGGAATAAGCTGCTCGAGTAATGAATCCGTTTTTCTCACCGGAAACGGATAATTCACGACGCGTGCATTTCTTACGGTAAAGATTGATCTAGTTTACACGCATGGTCACTGTATTAATTTTATTTTGTTAACAATTACTACCGGGCCGGAGGAGAAGTTGCAAAGAACGCGCGCGCGCGCGTTCCGACTACATAAATACATATGTTTCGCACAAATTTGTTCTTCATAGATCTCGAGATAGTCTACGATAGGACGTACCCTGGCATAAAGTAAGATATACGATATTTCGCGGCTTGTCGTTCGCAACACACTATAAAGTGTATCCGTTGCTCCTGTTATCGCTACTGAAAATAGACGGCGAGAAGACCCCTGGAATAAGCAGCGCGCGGCGCGCGCGTTCCCGCGAGGCGACGACACGTAAACGATCGGGAAGTCGATTCTCGTATTTGTACGTCTTATTCACGGAGCAGACATAATCCCTGGCGTGCCTGCGTAACGGTAAAAACAGATCGGCGTGCATTCACTTTTCCTCGCTGTGTGTACGCACACTCGCAGCCGCACATTATCCAGCCGCATATGAGGCACGCACTTTGCAGCACGCCTTTTAAGGGTATATGCGAACGGTAACGTGTCAGTGCCTAGTAACAAGCCAAAACATATTGTATTTCTCGAAACTGCGAGAAGTACAAACGGCGTATCACGCAACGTAATTATCCTTTTACGTGCGCTTTATATGCGGAAGTCTCGGTTAAATGCGAGATATATAAAAGTAATTGGAGAGCGGAAATGGGGGACGTCAGATGAGCGCTACGTTCTGATTTTTTTCCTCTACCGCACGCATAGATTGTGCAACACAATATATGCAAATGGCAAATTATTTCTACAATTAAGTGTATATATATATATATATAGTAGATATTTAAATAAAATTTATAAACATTTAAGTAATGAATGAAATATTTAAATATTTTCAGAGATTATCAAAAAGTCATTTCAAGTTTTATGTACATATACATGAAATTAAATGACTCTAGGGAAAGTATTTGAATTATCGTATAATTTTGCTCTATGACTCGCATCCAAGATTCGCTGTCGGTTTACACATGTTCCCGCAAATCCCATCATGCTCGTCTGATGGACACATTTCAGTTCCTGTATAGCTCTTCCTTTCTCGCGTATCGTTTGCGTTACTATTACTGTAAACTCGACGATTAATTGCATGTTCGTTCGGCGGTCGAGCCGAACTTTTATAAACTGATAAAATCGCCAATCGATTTGTGGCACGTATTGTGATACGGTATATCAATGGCGAGGAGATAAAAGAATATTAACCGTCGTGATTTTTCCATTGTGATCTCCAAGAGGATTGAAAACAACTTTCACTTGGTTATAATAGCCGACTTATTCTTTTCCGGGTGGCACACTGCGCGGTTACCCCATCAATTCAGACTTCTTTTTCCAATTGTTCAAATCGTATGACCCGTAGAAACAGATGGAAGCATTTCTAGGGGGATTTTAGAGACGTAGCAGATGCGCAACATTCTGAGAAATTCCTGAGAAACTGAGAACTGAGCGGCCCTAAATTGCCTCGGGGAACGATGCGTCCGGTATATGCACGCCGCCGGCTAAGTGGCGTCTATTAAGATTAGAAACTAGGTTAATATTGCTCCCTGGGATGAACCGCTACTTAAGTGAAAGCTCTGGCGGCTCAAGTTAATTCATCGCCGCGTTGCGCAAACGTATTGCTAATTTCTCCGCTCGAGCAGTTAAACGCTTACCACTCGTGTACGCGCATAGAAAACGATTAATTTACATCTTCCTATTTGTTGGCAGATTGATCCGATGCTTCCAAGAAGGAGGGACAGGTGACAAGCAAGATCCAGACGAGCGTCCTGAGATACCTCTCTCAAACTCCGCGCGAAGAGGCTTCACTTAGAAGCGCGAGGACGAAACGATGTTGAGCCTACGGCGAAGGCATTCTCGGTGGAGAATGTTTCTCATCTTACTGTTTCTCGGCATGATCTGCAGTGGCGAACTGGCACCTATCCATGTACTTGAAGAATCACCGTCATTGTCGTCATCGACAACCAAGAAGAAGGACATTGGCTCTCTGAGCGACTGGCAGACGTGGCTGCTGGCGGACACACAGAGTTTTCAATCCGGTTCGGACACCTACCCCGGGGATCTCCGAAGGATAATGCCGAAGAGCGTGTTTATCGCGCCGGTGTTACCCGCCTGCGCAGAGGGTTATCACGCGGACAAGATGGGCAGGTGCGTGAAGAGTATAAGTCTTAACGCGACCGCACACAAGGACTTTATCTTGGAACGACTTAAAATTATGTTTGGTAATTCGCAAGCCTCCAAGAATGATCAGAAAAAATCGACCGGTCCCCTGCAGCTTAATATCCCTTTGGTACCCGACATTAATCGTCAGGCGAACAGCGAAGTCGACGAAACATTCTCGACAAACCAGCCGGTCACGGTTCGGCCGACTCGCAATGAAACTTACTTCACGAGAGGCGAAGAAAAGACAAAACCGCACGAGACAAATTCGTACCAAGTGAAGAATGACACGACCTTGAACAAGGAGGAGTCGACATTTTTTCTTGAGAATTCCAATCTCGATGACGTTGGGAAGACTGATCCAAAACCTCAAACGACAGTTTCAATCGCGGAATTGATCGAGGAGACGAACGATACCAGTTTCTCAGAAATAGTAGACTACAAGATCCCAATAGATCTGAAGACACTATTGAATTCTTCAAGCGTGAAGAAGGTCAACGCGAGTGACGGTACAGAAGAAAGCGTTTCAATCGCGGAGAAGCGAGAGAACTCCACTGAAACGTCGCCCGCACTCGTGCTGTTGATCTCACCTACAAAATTGACAAATATAGTGGACGACCTGTCATTGACACAAAATGACACCGAGCAAATCGCACAGATATCCACTACCACGAAGGAGAGTATCACCGTCAGGGCACTGGACCCCACCACGCTTCCACCTACGAAACAACTGACCTCGTTGGATGAGCAACGAGATAACGAGACATATGCGGAAGACGAGTTGACGCCAGAGACTGTCAAGCCGAACGAGTCGCAGGAAACGGATTTCTACGACGAGGAAGAGGATGACGAGGATTATCCATACAGCACAGACGTGCCGGAGGACGAAGACTCGACTGAAGGCGAGGAGATCTTGAAGCATGGAGAGGCCGGCATGACGATTCCGACACGAGACGTCGAGCGACTCGATCGCGATGGCCATCAACGGCAACGGAATCAAACCGCAGATTTGCAGAAGAAAATGCTCGATATAGGCGATCGGGTGATGATTCGCTTTAACGATTCCGCGTCCACGGAGGACAAGGATGAGGCGGGGAGTAGTATCTCTAGCGAAGTCAGCATTGACGGTGACTTCATTCTGGAGACAACGCTCTTGGACGTAAACACCGAGAGACTGCAAGTCACCACCCAGTCGCCAGACGTGACGGAAAAAATCATCAGTTCCGAAGAATTTGACAAGAGACCCGATGTCGCCCCGGAAGTCGTATTCTCTCAAGACGTCCACGGCGCGGGATCCACCAATTTGCACGGACGCAAGCGAACCGAGCAGCTCTCCACGAAGCTCGAGAATGAAAGGAACGAGGAGCTGGAAGCTGCGCCCTCTTCATCCGACTCACTGTTGTACGATTCGCCGGAGGAAGACTCGGTAACCGAGATCCGCGTCATCAGTGAGAAACAATTGAATACCAAATACGACAGTAAGACGTTGCAAGAGAATTCGAAAGACACCCAATCGTACTTTCCGGCGAGCAGTTCCCAGCAGACTACAATGAACCTCGACTCTGCCGAGGATTTTGTGAGATTTCCCGATTATGTGAGGCAGCCGCAGCAAAGTAATTACGTGAGATTTCCATCTAACGAAGCCAATAGCATACACAGTCTGAGTTACAAGCAGAACTCGCGCTATCCCGCGGACGACGTCGGTCCTTACGGCGGCACCAGCACCAAGAGCAGCGTACCCATTCGTCAGAAACCAGTTTACTATCTGCCGTCAAGTTGGAAGCTGGACCGATCGCAACCCGATCACATCCAGACGACGGCTAACGAGAGAGACCGGAATTGGAGACCGGAATTGATGAGTATCTGGAGCAAGATGCCGCTGATCAGGGATCCAGCTATCTACCCTATCTATCAGGGCGACGAGGCAACCGACGACGACCAGAAGCAACCCCGTGATCGATTTTTCCGGGCGCGATTGTCGCGGAGATTGAGCCCATTCGCGGAGACGTCGCCAGGGAATAGGGTGCCAACGCAAAAGCGAAGAACGCCAATCGACGTGTAATTGTCTTCTCGTCGTTTTTCCAAGATCTAATGAACTTTGTAACTGTGTCAAATTACTTGAGAAGAATTCCGAAATTGCATCAAGATAGTTTTTCGTGAATTGTTTGCTGTATTTAGATCGCTACGAAGGCTTCGAAGAATCAAGAAAAACTGTTGAAGATATGCTGCAGCAATCTGTTGAAGAAGTCCAAGAGTCGGTGCAACGTGTATTACGACTAGTATTTTTTTTTGCTCAGCGAATATGTTGCGTATTGTTGGAAACATGAACGATCTCAGGAGTGATCTGGAATCTAAGTATCTTTCCTAGTGTTGCCTTTCCGATTCTCGTGCGAGAAGAAAATTGGACTTGCTAAGAGCGGAGGGAAAGTTAGAAGCGTACTTAGACATTCGCGTATTACGTTTACGTCACATTGTGTTGGCGATTAAACTCGTATCCGGGAAAAGCTTTTCGCGAAAAATCTTTCAAAGAATGCATCTTAATATCTATGCTGCGCAATTAATAGTGATAAGCATTGGATAGAGAAAATAGCAAGAAAGTAGCAAGTAGCTGACGCAAAAGATTTCGCGCAATCGATGATGAATTTTGCGGCGCTAATGAGACGTGCAGCTTTCTATCGAAAGTTCAAACTGCATCGTGCATTTCAAAATAAAGGCACCGATGAGTCACTAAACGTCGGTTATCCTTTGTGAACTTGTTGCGTCTGGCGATAGCGAAATATGAATTGCATGAAAAAAATATGCGCGCTCTCGAGAGTAAAGTTGATCGAGAGAATTTGTTCGAACTGATGATTAATTAGCTAATATAACATTTGTAAAACAAGCAAAAACTGAGATTTTCTATCAGAATATGCTAAAATAAAGTAGAAAAAACACTGCCCGAAATAACTTTAAAATTTTTTTACGAACGATTTTTTTACATTTTTTTGATTGTAGAAATTAATATAATAATCCGCATTTTCATCACATATTTGATTTCACATACGATATTTGGATCTTTATATTTTTAACTATCAGTGTTATTTTAATAATATGATAATTATTTTGTAATAAAATTTTATTTATAATGACTCCATTTATTATTTATTATTTGATATTTCCATTAATTTTAATGTGAAAAATAAATGAAAATAAAACGAAACAATAGTATTGAATATTAAATATGCAGCGAAAATGCGGAATAAATTCTTAATAGAAAATATATCGCTGATTTAGGCTATCGCATGATGAAAAATAGTCATTAATTCAGCCAAGTTTCATGCGAAATATCGTTGACGAATCTTTGTTCTCTGTGCAATGAAGAGATAGTTTTTAGACTCGTCAGTGTTAACGCTAATTTCAAAATAAGGATATATGAGCGGCGTGTACGAACTCACGAGCGATATGTCGAGTTCATTTATTAACGGAAGTGTTATTGAAGCACAGACTGATCTTTATAGTTATTATAGAGTAGTCGATTTTTGGTCGTACGAAATTTTGAGAATCGTGTTGCTGTCTCTTCAGAAAAAAAAAAAATACATCGTGCAACATCAATTTCGTGCTCGTCGTTGTAAGATTTGCAGAGAAGGACATGCGAATCACCTCGTTTATATGACTTTTTGCAAATTCTTAAATAACTCGATTTTATAAACGATAAGTGTGCGCGAACCTGTTAAGACATCTTTTTGCAAATCAGTCACGAATTACATCAACATTAGCTAACCCACAGCGTAGAATAAGTTTTCGATGTGACTTAATCGATTATGTAGTCTCACGTCGATAGCTTTAAAGGTGATTTCGCTCAAATTAGCTGAAATTAATGGTCGAAAAGTTTCAATGAAACTTCTTTGTTATATTCGCCTCGTCTTTCATCCAATGCAAAATAATTGCATTAGCGTCATCGAGATACCGCTATAATAAACGATCCGGCTACAATGTGACACACAGTAAGCAAGAATACTTGAAACTTTTATTTATTTAAATATGTAAAATATTTTCAATGATTTGTAATTGACGTATAAATCGTTAAATCTATAATCTTCGTAAATTAGGCAATTAATATTTAGAATATTCTATTATTTGTCATATTATGACACTTTTAGAAATTTAGTTTGCTTAACATTAAAGAGTTTACAAAATATTAGATTTATATTAGATTTAACACTAATTAAGCAGGATTCTATTTTAAATAATCTTTATTAAATCTCGTTAATATTCGTGTATTAAAATTTTCTAGCGGTTTATTCTCGATTTTAATGTTTTGGATAAATCATTGTCATGTCATTAAAAAGCCGTGACTTTTATTGTAGCGGGCGTTACCGAGACGCCGTTTTAAGCATCGAGACATTTCGAGTCAGCTTTTGTTATTCCTGCTACGATCGCGATAAATGAAGCCGAAAGATTTTACTTGATTGTGCGGCCAGTAAGTCTACTGATCTACATGCGTTTCAATGTGGTGTGTAATGTCTCTCGTACTATTAAATGTCGATTCGTGTACATATTAATTTTATTATTGCGAAATGTATATATGCATAGAGGCATAATGTAGGCATAATATAAATAAATAAGTGTTAACAACAGAGCACAGTCCCGATTGCGTATTAATCGTGTATTAAATCTTATTGTATTATTTATAGCGAAATATATCGATGTATATTGCATTTGTCGTGTTGTGCAAGGCCGCCTGTTAGATAACGGAGTGAAAGGAGTTATGGAAAAAAAAAAGAATCGCATACGACGCCCGTATGATACCAAATTATCGTGCTCTTTTATTTGTACAACCTGCCCACATGTCCTCATAGCACATAGAATTGAACGATCTATACCTCTAGACTAATTAACTCGTCTTGAGACCCTTAAATCCTCTAGCCAGGAAGAATTTCTCCGTCGACTCGTCTCTCGTCGCGCAGGGCCTCACTACTTTAACGCTACTGTAAAACTTGGACAGATTCTGTTCAAACTGTGGCGCCTTACCACCGTCCCAGACTTTTACAACGAGCGTACCCTCCTCTTTACTGATCTGCAGCGCAAATCTCAGAACGGCATACGCAAGTAACATTATATTATCGTGGTCTATCTCCCTTACGCCACACGCGTTCGGAGCCATGTCGGATAGGATGACGTCGGCCTTGTCACCTTGCAACAATTCGGTCAGAGTCTCTTGCGTTTTGGCGTTCGTGAAATCCATGTTCCCCAAGATAGTCGCACCTTCCACAGGATAAAACGGAAGTTTGTCGACGCCGAACACTCTGCCAACGGGACCTTCCTTCTTGCCGTGTGCATTGGTCAGATTTGTGGCCACTTGCGTCCAGCTGCCAGGCGCCGCTCCGCAATCTATGACCGTCAGACCTGGACTGAGGATCCTGAACCTCCCGTTGATCTCCAGAAGCTTGAAGGCGCTTCTGCACCGGTAGTTCTCCTGCTTCGCCTTCTCCACGTAGGGATCGCGCATCTGTCTCGTCAGCCACAGCTGCGAACTGTGTTTCTTGCCCTTCAGATTCCGCGGAGTCTCCTTGAGCAGCGCGCAACCGGTGTGCACGCCTCTCGTCCGCGAAATGCTCTTGTAGAGAGAATTCATCCCGGGATGTACAATGCAAACGCGATTGATCTAACCTGATCAAGTGCTCGTTGCTCAGCGTAAAAGCTCGAAACGTCAAGTCTTCCCACGAACGAATGTCTATCTCTCAGCAGACTTGGCACCATACATCCTCAGCGAGTCGTGCATACAAATCGCGTAACTAATCGTGGGATAAATGCGTGTGAAAAGTAAATTGTCAACACCGCGAAACCACAATACTGGGCGCGGCCATGTTGCCTCTAACGACTGTAGGTCTGTTCTTTTTAGCTGAACTGACTACACTAGTTCAGAGGTTATCCCTTTTCCTCCGTATTGGAAGGAGAAAGATAACCTCTGAACTAGTGTAGCCAATTCAGCTCTAAAAAGAATAGGCCTCAGCCGATCAACGTCCGTCAATTGTTAGAAATCCAGAAACTTGGCGTACCGAATATAGAACCAAGCTGTATTTACAGATTTGACAATCGAATGTAAGCAGAATAATCGACTGTTTACGGCTAAGGGCTATTCCACACTGGACGCGATGGGCGACGAGCGATATCCAATGAGAACTTCGCTTTTTTCTAAACGACGCTTGGAAAGTTGAACTCTCATTGGCGGCGAGGAAAAGGAGAAAAATAAAAAGTGTACGAGTCGAACGCTGAGCTATTATTAAAAAGTAACAATTAAAGAGAGTATCGGTATTGATATAAATTATATTTTGAACAACTAACTTATATAATAAAGTATTAAATTTATGATTTATTATATATCATGTTTTTCATAAATAAGAATGTATATTTGTAATGCAATAATATCATATAGCAAAACTAAATTCTTTCACAATTGTGAAGCAAAAAAAATGTTGGGACAAGACTCGCTCAATTTTAATTACTATTCTTTAATTAATTATCATATTAATTTATTTCTACATTTAGCTAACAATATTTCACCATTTTTTTTTTAAATATTACGGCAGAAGAAAATTCGGTGAAATCGAAACATTTCATATTTGTTCGCTCATTGGCCCACGACTTTATATTTTGCTTTCCCTAATCCCGTAAATAATATCCCGTACTTTCTCGATAGCCTCCGACATTCTGAGAATTGATATGTGTTGGAGCACGTATAGAAAGACGTCGGAGAAAATACTTGACGCACACATGCGCATGTATGTTCGCCGCGGGCCGCGGCAGGCGGCAGCGAAGAGTGCCGCGGACCGGCGACGATGTGACCGAGGACTACCGCGGTGCGAGCCAGCGAACGCGAGACGCACGTCTGGGGCCCGGATGTTTTCGCCGACGCGACGGAGTGATTCACGATGAACCTCACCGCGGGTAACGCGCACGGCAACGGCCTGCTCTACGCCGGCTTCAATCAGGACCAAGGTAGGCTGAGGTAGGCTCGGCTATCCCCGACAGCGTGCCGCGCGCGTACCTGTCAGATCCGTCTCGCCTCCGCGTTCTAACCTAGTAACGCCGCCAACGTCGACGTTTGCGTTCGCGTACGGTTCCGCGTCGCAGCGAGAACAAGTCGGCGCCCGCCTAACCGCTTCTAACGCTAACCTCGCGCGCCTGTAATCTGGAACGCCAGAGGACCACCGCCGCCGCGATCTTGCTGATCGACGTGATTACGTGGGTCACCGCGTAACGTCGGCGGTGACCCACGGCATACTCATCATTCGCTCTCTCTTTCTTTCAATTTTCCGTAAGAATTTAAGCTGCGGCAAAAGAATGAATTTATTTGTTGCCATTCGATTTATTTGTCAGCGTTTTCTTTTTCTTCCGTCCTATCCCGAAGCGATACCGTTGCACGCGCCAAGTAAGTTCACGCGATATCGCGCTTCCATGTGTAAGTTTATCGAGTCCACTCATCTTTTGCGCTCGTATGCGTGTATCGCGTGTGTGTAAATATACATGATAGCCGATTAATATTGCCAAGGAAAGGGATGTGCGTATAGCAGATAAAACTGTATCGCTGCCGTTCACGCCGTTGCAGGATGCTTCGCCTGTGGCATGGAGAACGGATTCCGGGTCTACAACTGTGATCCACTGAAGGAGAAGGAGAGGCACGATTTCAGCGATGGGGGTCTCGGTTATGTAGAAATGCTTTTCAGATGTAATTATCTGGCACTGGTTGGCGGTGGAGCCAAGCCAATGTACCCGACAAACAAAGGTTTCTTTTACTTTCTACATATTTATACAATGTGTACTTGATATGCGTTTAAATATTATTGTAACTCGAGAGTTGTATATCCATATACACTTGTATACTTTGTGATTGCAGTCATGATATGGGACGACATAAAGAAAGTGCCAGCGATTACTCTAGATTTCAATGCATCTGTAAAAGGGGTCAAGTTGCGGAGAGACAGGATAGTAGTAGTGCTAGAGGGTGTTATAAAGGTTTATACGTTTACACAAAATCCCCAACAGTTGCACGTATTTGAAACCAATCCTAATCCGCGAGGGTTGTGCGTTCTTTGCCCAAACAGCAACAACTCCTTACTCGCCTTTCCTGGACGAAAAAACGGTCACGTTCAAGGTAAACTCTGTCATAAACGAGATCGATCTTGTACATCGAACATGCTATGTAACCCCGACTTACATTTCAGTTATAGATCTGGCTAATACAGAGAAGCAACCCTTAAATATAGAAGCACACGAAACGCCTTTATCTTGCATAGCTTTAAATCTGCAGGGCACCAGATTGGCCACTGCCTCGGAGAAAGGTACGCTGATAAGAGTATTTGATACGCAAAACGGTAACATGATTAACGAATTAAGAAGAGGAGCGAATCACGCAAATATCTATTGGTAAGTGCTACAAAAGGGAACGAAACGAAGGTGACGAAACGTGTGACGCCCGATATTAACTAACGTTAACGTACGTTTTCCAGCATAAATTTCAATCACGATTCCACGTGGCTGTGCGTTGCCAGTGATCACGGTACCGTACACGTATTCGCCGTTGAAGATCAAAAACTGAATCGCCAATCTAGTTTAGCGTCCGCCACGTTCCTGCCAAAGTACTTCAGCTCGAGTTGGAGTTTCTGCAAATTTCAAGTGCCGGGCGGTCCCCAATGCATGTGCGCGTTTGGTCAAGATAACAATAGCATCATAGGTAAGCAGTATCCTTGTGAATTAGAGAAATGCGAATTAAATATCTTTACATGCTCCGTTCAATCTCTCATATTTACGAATCAATTTTATGCAGTGATATGCGCAGATGGTAGTTATTACAAGTTCGTGTTCAACAACAAGGGTGAGTGCACGAGAGACTTTTACGCGCAGTTTCTCGAGTTGACTGACGATAAAGCGTGATTGGAGGATACATAACCAGCGGTGAACTCCTAACCGCGACGAGAGATGACTTTCGTGTTCCTTCATTGTTTACACTCATTTCGGCCGAGTAGAGGAATGAGCGGGTATGGCTCGCAGATACATCGCATTCATGGATTGCAACACTCTGTTGCTTGAGCTGTTTATATAGGGGAAATAATGTTCGTACCAAACGTTATGTTAGAGGACCAAATGAAAAGTTCTATTAACTGTTGGTGATATCGTTGGTGTATTGTGCGCGGATTTTCGAAAAAAAAGAAAAGGAAGCTTAACAAATTGAAGAGACAAAAAAATATCTTAACAGAGATTGTGTCATAAACTTGTTATATACATGAGCCTATTCGCTGACGCCTATTGATAGAAGAGCAAATTTTTAAATATAACAGAACGAATATTTCCCCAGATAATAACGGGGGACATCGCAAGTTACTTGTTGGCGTGATACTCACGTTTTCTTACATTTTAGATAAGAATGCTGCTGCAGCTAACTAAAGCGAACGTTGGCCATAAATCATCCTTGTAGCAAAAAGCAAAATAATCATTTTCCGTAGCTTCGCGGTAAGCGCTTTGCAATGCAATCGTGCATCCCTATTGATCATGATTCGTAGATCCACAAATCTTTTCGTTATAAAAAAATGCATTATTGTAAAAGCGAGATACCTCTTCGACGATTTTAAATAGATTATTGTTATAATCGCATCCATTTTTGGCGATTCGTTACACATGTCTTTGTTTCATAGCCGAATCATATCATACACAAGTCGTATACATATTTATCGTACTGAAGTATTGTAATTTTTATTTTTACGTTTTTTTCCATACATTTAATATGCGTATACACAAGAGATTCTACACTTTATATCACATGAATATTGCCGCAGATAACGAGGTTGTAATTTCACAAACAAGTTGGGTTTAAGTACGAAATAAAATTGATTATGCCACGATTCGGAGTCCAGCCCCGCTATTTCTCTCTAATAAATTAATCTACAATGCTACATATATTGTATATATAGCGTTTTCGATGTTGTCTTGTCAATCTACCGAGCGCGAAATTATCCGAGAAGATCTCACTCGCTTATGCTAAAAAATTAAATTCAGTCTTGCGCGTGAAAGGAAGTGCACACTCGCAGAGAGAGATTACTTTTGGAATCGTGATATTTTCATCCGTCAGAATGTTGACGAATGGAAATTCGAAACGCATGTGTGTCGCATGTAAGCGTATGATGAATATACAGTTTTTTTGATTGAATGGCCTAAATACTAGTATCTGTGCGTCGCATTAAAGAATCATCTTAACGCATAAATGGAGCATGCGTGAACTTTAACAAGGCAGAGTAAGGAGAAACGTTCAAATATGAGAAACGTTTCTTGCAGGTCCTCTTTATACAGTAAAATCTTTTTGTCTATCCAATTTTACGTGCGATACACTTTTTATTACAAAATTTCGTCAATTTGCAATCAATTTTTCATTTTCGAGATAATGCACTTTTATTTCACGATTTTGCAATTACCTCTAAAACGCCATCCCAATTTCCGAACTTGTTCGAAAGTACTTTTTTTTTCAAAATCGCCATTGAAAGCTCGTCGCGATCAAATCTTGCGGTTTTTACACGAGGATTTCTTCATCCTCGTTGACGAATAAATTCTCCATAGTTATCTCATAATATCTTTAAAGTTTGTAGGGTTTGTTCACCGAGACCTGAATTGCCTTTGGTACGAGAGGTACGGGTACTGCATACTTTTTTTTGATACTGTGTACCTCGTGCATAAGTCCTTTCTTCGCCTCGAGAGTCTTATAAGCACTGTATACCACGAACCAGATGTAACAGCTCATGATTATCAGGAAAAAGGCGATTAGACCTGAAAATATTACATCATCTCTCATTAAAAATTGTAATAAATATATATTTTATATAATAAAATAAAATAAACTCTTTGAGGACCAGTGACTCTTTAAAAAGCCAGTATTTACCTTATTTGACTTTGAAATTTGTAAAAAAAAATTTAATCATAATTTATGGGAAATAAAATTTTTTTTTAGCGAAAAAAGCCAGTTCTCAAAGAGTTAAATATAAGTTTCTTCAGCTAAAGAAAATAATATAGATTCTAAAAAATTCTCGTTTTACGAACATCATGTTCTATAATTGTGAAAGAATATAATAAGTTAAAATTTCTTTGAATAATAGATATGTATAAAATTTAACCGAAGAAATTCCGTAGCATTATGAACGTGAATTTTCAAGCGTTTTACATAATTAAAAATTTTAATGCGTACGTTCGTAAATGCCAGCTCTTCCGCCTAGAGTAGCGAGGAAAGGACAGTCCTCTTCTACGAGAAATAGTGAGATTGATAAGGCTGATATAATAGTGATTTTGACCATCATCCAAGGAGCCATAAAATGACGATTGTCCTAAAAATCGAGTATATCATGGACAAAGATGATCTTTGACTATTTTTTCAAGTGATTTCGATTACCGTCAAAGCCCCGTGGAGAAGTAACGTGGTAGAAATGAAGTGGATAACTGCGATGACGAGGCTGCAATACATCGCGTATACCATTTCTGCAAAATACATACATAAAATCACCTTTTCGGAAAGCCTAAGTAACAAGGGAGATAATAAAAGTTTCTTTTTTTTTTTCGTGTCTAATCTTTATGCCTCGTATGAATGCAAGTGTTAATAACCGGTTGCGTTGTGATGCGCCAAGTCCATTTTTTTTGTATTGAGATGGTTCGACGATATCTCCTCCAAGGCCTCTCTTTCGAGAGCATCTTCGGTGTCTCTCACTACCATTTCTTCAATTCCCATTGCATGTATCAGAGCCAGAATGAAAAATATCATACTAAATCCGGACGAAAACTGCAACATTTATTAAAATTAGACTCAGCGAAGTAGATTAATTGTTCGAAATAGATTTCATAGAGGTTGTGGTTACCAATTGAAATATAGCAATTAGTATTGTGCCCTGCCTCAGGTTGAAATAGTGCAAAAAACTCTTCAACAGTCCAATTTTCATCTTTTATGAATTAATGTAAATCGTATACTAGTTCTTTAACACTCCTGTGAGTTCCTGAAAGTTCATTAATTATTTTCGACATAATTCATAAATATTTTTGCATTATTATATTTTAGTAAATCACTCAAATCTCCTAAGAAATGTATTTCATTATTATAATAAAGTATATTTACAAACTCTTTACGAGAAGCGAGCAAAGACAACCGCTTTTTCATAAATAAAGCACGAATAGTGATAATAACATCATGTTTCCCATGCTCGATAGTTTTACCGTTTAACAATCCATTAGGAGTCTGTCACCCCTTGGCAACCCCCTTGGGACACATCGAGACGCACCTTAAAGTAATCGAAGTCACAGCGATGTCGCCATTTACCTTCGCGGCAGGTGTGCTCGACCACCACCGTCTGCTCGTGATGGGAATCAATAACTTTTGTGCACACTCCGCAACAATGGGAGCGCGGAATCGGCGCGGTGACGACAGCTTCGTATCGCGGGATATAAATAACAGAAGTTCTCGTTCACGAGACGCCCGTGCGATCGCGGACGTACGAGAAATAATGTAGCGAGTAAAATAGTGCGTCTTGGGGTCGATCTCGCCGGGGCGCTTGCGACGCGTAGAACGCGTCGATGCGAAGGTGGTTCGAGAGGGGTTGAAAACAGCCCAGCAGACTGCTCGCGACGGGCACGCACGCGCTGTAGCATGCACGCTACTGCATCCCTTGGAGTGTGCGTCTGCTCCGGATTGACCAATTTATTTACGCGCGCTGCTTTGGCCTTAATTAATCGCGTGACTTGTCGGATTATAATTCTTTTTAAATTAAAGCTGATTTAATTAAATCCAATTAGCATGAAGCTTCGATGATGGAAAATGTTTTACTTTTCATTTCTGTTTTTCGTGATGGATGATTAATTGAATGTGAGCTCATCTAAGTTAGGAATTAATCATTAAATACAAAGAAATTAAAAGAATGTTGAGCGTATGTAATATGTTTTAAGAATGTGTTTAGAGCTAGAAGAAAAAATTAAGTAGATTAAATTACGGTGAAATTAATAATCAGGATTTTTATCTGACACCTATTAGATTGTTTAATATTCCGGATACTTGAAAGTTAAAAATCCTAGAAGTTTTTAAATTAAAAAGCATTAATATTTCAAAGAAATTCAACATGCAAAAAAATTCTAGATTTTGAGGTCTAAATATGCTGCTAAAATATCCAGAGCCAGACGTACAATTTTTTAATCCGAAATTCCAAAGTACATAGGTTTATCTCGAAAGTTTAAATGCTTGTTCAAGTGCAATAACACAGGCACATAAAAAAAAAAGTGGTTTGACCTGTATACTAGACTAGTGTATTCCTATGTATTTTGACCCGCTGAATCCAAATCCGAGGTCAGAAT
>VBVR01000243.1:0-62460 GCA_011638315.1 Tetramorium parvispinum | reverse complement strand
CGGTGACAACCGGATCATCGCCGGTCCGGACCTGGCCAGCATGAGCAGCAGCACCGGGCCCATGACCACAGCGACCGCGAGATGACGCAGGGCCCTGCGCAGATCCTCGTCGACCGACAGGGCCGCCACCAGGCCGATCGCACTGGAGATCCCCATCCCCAGCAGCACTCCCCAGATCGTCACGTCGCCTTCCGTTTCTTGACCGTCTCCCCACCCGGGACCGTGGACACGCACGCCAGGACCTCGTCCCGCACCGAGGGCTCCAACTCCCCACAAGCCCGGACCAGCCGCGCACGCGACGACGTGACCGCCACCGCGAACACCTCCGGATACTCCGGGAGCAGAACCCGAACCAGACCGAGGACATCGACAGCGGTTTTCGTGTCGTCCTCCACGGACCACACCTGATCCCCTACCCGCAGCTCACCCAACGACCGGGTCTCGTGTTCCAGAACCCCGCGGACCTGGTCCAATTGCGCTCCCAACAGTCGATCCACCCGCCGGGCCTCCCCCACCAGATCCACCACGGCCGCGGTGTCCAGACCGGTCAACCGCAACGCCAGGGACTCCCCCACCGCCGGCAGTGCGCCCCACGCCGGGCATGTCCAGCGCACCGGGCACCACGTGCACCCGTCGTTCAGGATCGGGGCGGGCGCGCGGTCACGCAGGATCGTGCGGGTCAACGCCACCGCCCAGGCATGCCAGTTCTCCAGCTCACCGGCCGTGTACTCGATCGCGACGTCCCGGTGGCGCAGCAGATCCAAGTGCGCCACCACCCTGCTCGGGGCGCTCCCGTATTCGGCCAGCCAGTAACGGTTGATCATCCACACGTAGGCCTTCAGTTGCACGTCGGTGCGTAACGCATCCACAGCTACCGGCCGGGAACCGGACTTGACGTCAGTGACGTGCAGCACACTCGGGTCGATCGGGTCCACGGCCAGGGAGTCGACGATCCCCCGGAACATCACCTGCCCGTACTCCTCGTCGGTGTACAGCGGCACCGAGAGATCCAACTCGGTGCCGATCGTGGCGTAGCGGGTGACCGGGCCGTCGCGCTCCAGGTAGCCGAGCAGGATCTCCCTGGCTGCGGCGTAGTCGGCCGGACCACCGGACGAGGGGCCCCACACGCGCATCAGGGCGTCTTCCGGACCCAGGTCGTCCCGGTCCATGCAGGCCAGTGCGCGGTGCAGCAGCAGACCCCGTTCAGCGGCCGGCGACGGGGTCTCCGGGACCGGACCGGATCCGTAGGTCAGGGCGTAGGCCCGCGGGCAGCCCCTCACCGGCTCGACTCCGATCCCGATGAGGTCGACCGTTCCGTACCGGCGCAGCTGCGTGATTGAGACCCGAGGTCGGCCTTCGGTGTCCCGGGGGACCCGGATCACCGGTGGCGCGGGGTCGTGCCATCCACGACGGTGGGGGGGAAGGGCGCACGGGCCGTCCGGGGTCGGTTCCCCGCACCGGTCAGAAGGCGATGTCATCGCTGTCTTCTCCGCCCGGGTCGTCGTCCAGGGGTGCCGCCCGCGGGAACTCCCACGGTCCGACCGGGAGTGGTGTGGACAGGTCGGCCACTCGTCTGGCGACGTCTTCGGCGACTACGGTGACCCGCCATATCGCGGTGGAGCTCAGATACTGGACGAGGTAGTCGTCCCCGCAGGGGATGTCCAGTCTGGTCGCCGTGCCGTATCGGGATTGGTCGCTGATCCGTCCGGCGGTGCGGTCGTGGCCGACCAGTTCCACGACGGCCCAGACCGCAGGGTTTTCCGGTGTCTCCTCTCGAACACCCCAGACCACCGGATGACCTTCCAAGGTGATCGTCTCGTGGTGCCCGGGGTGACCGGCACCGCGCTGGCACCGGTAATAACAGCCGTCGAGCAGGGCGACCAGTTCCGCGCGTTCCCCGCACGGTGTTGCCGCGTGCGGGTGCTGGTCCTCCGGTACCGGCATCACACCGGGTCCCGGGCCGCTCACGAGACCGGCTCCGGAGCACAGCACTCGGCGATCCACCCGAACCCCACCGCACCTTTGATCAGCGTACCCGGGTCGAACCAACGCTTACAGGTGTCGCACCGACCCGGCCGATCAGCGGGGAACCACCCGGTTTTGATCAGATCCATGCGCTCGGTCACAACACCGAACCCCCACTCCCCGGTAGTTCCCGGACCGGCCAGGACCCGTCCACCAACGCCCCGATGTACGCCCCGTACCCCGCGGCCCACTGCGCGCACCAATGCTGCTGAGCCGCCCACAGTGCCGTCATCGGACCGGCGAGCTTCTGGGGGTACATCCGACCCAGCGCGCGGGCGACACCGACCGCTGCTCGAGCGTCACCGGTGCTGGTGTGCGCATCGAGCAGCTGGACCCCGTAGAACCGGGCGGTGTCGCCGAGTTGCCTGCTGCCCTTCCGGTAACGATCAACTCCACGGTCGATCACCAGAGGATCCACGATCGCAACCGGCGGTTCCGTCAAGGGAATCTCGGGGAGCTCGTACCGGCGACGCGCCGCAGCCAGGACCGTGAAATCGTACGGCGCGTTGTAGACCACGACGGGAACACCGTCCATCCAGAACGCGTGCAGCAGACCACTGATCTCCACGATCACCGACCGCGGATCCCTACCCTCGGCCTGCGATCGCTCGGTGGTCACCCCGTGCACGGCGGTGGCCTCCTGGGGGATCGGGTCGTCCGTCTTGACCAGCCACTCCACCGGATCGTGGACCTCACCCGGGACATCCAACAGAAGGGTCGCGGTCACCGCCCTGGCCGACAGGGGGTCCCTGTCCGTCGTCTCCAGGTCGAACCCGGCCAGGGGGCCGTCCCACCAGTGCGTCATCCGTCCTCACCTCTCCCCCGGAATGTGCTCATCCCGGGTACTCGTCGTCCCTGCCGTCACTCCAGTCCTCTTCCCGGACCGGGGTGTTCAGAACCTGCACCACCAACGCCTTGATCTTCGTTTTCCGGTCCTTGCGACCGTTCGCCAACTCGACCTCACGCTGCGAGATCTCCCCGGTGACCAGCACAGTGGCGCCCTGACCGATCCTGGCCACCACAGCCGCCGCGTCGTTCCACGCGAGGACCCGAACGAACATTCGATCCACCACGTCGGACCGGGTGTCCGGGTCCCACCGCGCCGAGCGGTGCACCAAGGTGAACTCGGCGACCACCGAACCACGGGCCCCGTCCCGGATCTCGGGGTCTTTCAACAACGTCCCGGAGATCATCACGTGGTTGATCACACGATCACCTCTGCCCTACCATGTCCGGACGAGTGGTCCGGACGACCGCGGCCAGAACACCCCGACCGGGACACACCGGGCGCGTTCGCCTCGACGGAGGTCAACGCCCGGTCCCCGACCCGCTCAGGGCTCACCGCGAGCACCAGGTGTCGATCTCCTCCCGGTGCTCGCGGTGAGCCCGATTCACAACTCACCGCGAGCCACCTTCTCCTGGTTCAGTTTCTGCCGGAGACGCTCGTGAGCCCTGACGAGCTGATTGTTACGCAACTTCCCGAAATCAACGGACAGCACATTTTCCTGGGTGTCTCTCCGGGCCACGTCGATGGCGAAATCCTGCTGACAGATATTCGCTATCCACACATTCCAGGAATTATCGTCCGAGCCCAGTAGATCACGCAATTCAGAGGAAATAGACGTCACCGTTGAAACCAGTTCATCCCGACTGACATTCTTTCCTTCGCCATTAACCCGTTCGTCACCGGCGATCTCGTAATTCGTCATATCCGGGTCAGGCTCGTCCGTAGGAATACACAGTAATTGAAGGAGGAGAGTACGCAATGCGACGGAATTTGCTTGTGCGATGCTCTTGTCGCCGGTGTTCGACTTCTCCCCGATCATCTTGGCCTCGACGTGGTCACCACGGGGACCGTAGATCCGGTACAGCACGGTGACCACGGTGTGCATCATCCGTGATCCCGTGGTGGAGGTGTACTCCTTCTGCTGGACGTCCTCCACCCACGGGACAACGATCACACCGTGACGTCTCAAGGCAGGTCCTACGGCGTTCATCACCGCGTCAATCCCACGGAAACGGTAACGAACACCTCGTTCGTTGAACTCACCGTCTTTCCCGAGTGACTGTACTTCTTTCATCACTCTGGCGATGGCTTCCACCACGCTGATGGACCAATCGGATGAATCCTGTTCTCCGAGAACAACTGTTTCGTCTACGGACGTCATCTATCTCTCCCGGGTGAGATCCTGGACACAGTCAACTCCGATCGCAGCCGCGATCAACTGTGTCATCGTCCAGGAATCCTCATCCGTTACCACACCGCTCATGACCGATCTTGTCTGCGATTCCAACCAGTCTTGATCCAACCGAGCTACAAGGGATTGCGGCTCCGGCCACACTCCCCCGGTGAGATCGGTGATCACCAGTACCCGGTGCGTGGGCATCGCCTCCACCGGACGCCGACCGTCCGCACGGGGCAGCGGGACACCCTGAAACGACCACTGCGGATCCGGGTAGGGCCACAACAGCTGCCGGACCGGGGGCACGGTGACATCCCGA
The DNA here is from genome assembly GCA_011638315.1 of Tetramorium parvispinum. NCBI lineage: Eukaryota > Metazoa > Arthropoda > Insecta > Hymenoptera > Formicidae > Tetramorium > Tetramorium parvispinum. Next base: position 57,933 of record VBVR01000243.1, on the reverse strand, counting down.
ACCCGGTCCTGCGGATAGGTCAGGCGCAGTTTCGCGGCCGGTGGCATCGCGGGCTTATAGGGTGGGGGCTGATCCGAGACCAGCTCCCACGCGTAGACCTCGTCGTACCGGCCGTGCGCCGGGACCCCGGTGGCCCTCCGGATCACCCCGAAATCCCGCAACCGGGCCCGGAGCTGGGTGACGTAGGAGACCGAGCACCCCATCCGGTCAGCGGTCTCCTGAGGGGTCAGACGGTCCCTGATTCCCGTGTAGACGTCCCACTCGCGGTCGGTGAGTCCGGTCATCGGAATCCGGGTCATCGACCGGTCACCGGGGTTCTGGGAACGGCATCGACCCAGACTGGGCCGGCGCCCGGTACGGATCGGATGTTCTGGATCAGATCGACCAGGACTTCCGGGTTCTCGGTCGTTACGACGATCTCGAAACAGCGACGTGGCTCACTCATGATCTCCTCCTGCTGCTGGTGTCACCGGGTCGTCACCCGTGAACAACCAACCGTACACCATCCACCGTGCACGACACACCGTCACGTGCGGTATACGGGTCTCCTGGACTCACCCGCGCGTACCGGCTGTGCCAGTCCAACGGAACCTCACCGGTCGGCCCGTTGCGGTGCTTGGCCACGATCACCGTGACCTCGGTGTCCCGGTCCTCCCGCCGCCACACCAGCAGCACCTTGTCCGCGTCCTGCCCCGGTGCGCCCGAGTCCCGAAGATCGGTCATCGACGGTTTCCCACCCAGGCGCTTGGACGGCTCACGATTGAGCTGATGCAACAGCATCACCGGCACCTGAAGTTCCTTGGCGAGGATCTTCAATGGGCGGGTCATGTCCGCGAGCTGCTGCTGACGCGACACCCTGGAATCCGCAGGCCGCAGCAACCACAACCCGTCGATCACCACCAACCCCAGACCGTGACGAGCCAGCGACCGGCACCGGGACCGGATGTCGGCCACCGACACGTCTCCGGAATCGTCTATCCACAACGGCCACCCGGCCACCCGCTCAGCGGCGCGCTTCACCCGGTCCCGGTCGTCCGGGGCCACCCGATGGGAGACCAGCGACGTGAGCGACACGGTCGCCGTGTCCGCTACCAACCGAGCCAGGATCTCGCTCCGGTCCATCTCCAGAGAGAACATCACCGCCGGAATGTCGTCCTGCACCGCAGCCCGGAGCATGTTGGTGGCCAGCATCGTCTTGCCCGATCCCGCTCCCCCCGCGAGCACGATCAGTTCACCGCAGCGAACACCACCGTTCAACAAGTCGTCGAGCTCGGGCCACGGGGTCGCCACCACCCCCGCCGGTGGCGCGTCCAGGCCGTCCAACCAGGGCCACACCAGATCCTCGACCACCGTCACCGTGCCTCTGGTACGGGTTTCGGTGGCCTCGTCGATCTCACGGCGTACGAAATCGATCACCTCGCCGACACCGGCGCCGCGGGACCCGGATTCCGCGAGCTGCCGGATCCGCTGCCCAGCCCGCTCCAGGCGACGCAGCACGGCCTTCTCAGCGACCAACCCAGCCCAGTACGAGACGTTGCTCGCGACGGGGACCCCGTGGATCAGGGTGTGCAGATAGGGAGCGCCCCCGCACGCCAACAGGGTCCCGTCCCGTGTTAACCGGTCGGCCACGGCCACGGGGTCCTGAGGGATTCCTTCAGTGGCTAGGGCCTGCAACGCAGCCCAGATCAGGCCATGGCCCGGCTGATAGAAGTCGTCGGGGGTCAAGACACCGGCAACGCAGTCCCACACCGCGGGGGACAGCATCACCGACCCCAGAACGGCCAGCTCGGCGTGGAAGTCCTGAGCAGGACCCGAGTCGGTCGGGTCCTCGGTGATGGGTCCGATCCGGTCGGTGGCCGGGTAGGGGTCCTCCGGTGGTTCCAGCAACATCACGCCACCGCTTTCATGATCAGTCGTCCGACGTGTTCCGCGACCTGGGGGACTACGGCGTTCCCGAGGGCTCGACGTCGGTCCACCCCTCGGGAAATCCCATAAGCCATTCGAGCCACGTCGGGTTCAGCGGACCACCCACCGCAGTCCGGAGATTGAGGCCACCCTGCCGTCCCGACGAACCCGGGCCGCCCGTTGCGTCCGACGCAGTCGGTGTCGGCCAGTACACCCGCCACGACCTCGGGGCTTCGCCCAGCTTCTTGATCTCCCGAGGGATCTCCCCGGCCCTGAGTTCCAGAGCTTGTTCCAATGACGGGGCCGACCGCGAATAACCGACCGCCGCGCCCCTGCTCGTCCTGCTCGCCGATGCCCTGGGGGTAGGCAACAGCGAACCATCTATCCCGCCGGTGAGGGGCGCCGAGGGCGGAAGCCGGTATGCAATCCCATTCCGTGTCATACCCGATCGCGGCCAGGTCTCCGAGTACGGGGCCGGCTCCCCAGTCAAGTAGACGAGGGACGTTCTCCAACAGCACCCATCGTGGTCGTAGGTCGCGAACGACGTCGGCGAAGAGAGGCCAAAGCCACCTCGGGTCTTCCGCTCCCCGGTGTAGACCCGATGCACTGACAGGTTGGCAGGGGAATCCACCGCAAACAAGGTCCACTCGTGGCCTCGGTTCGGATCGCCACCAGTCGACGCAGCTACGGACGTCGTCATGCCTCGGTACCCCCGGCCAGTGCTTGGCCAGCACGCGCTGGCAGAACGGATCAATCTCCACCTGACCCACCACGGACATCCCCGCGCGCTGCAGACCCAAATCCAGGCCACCGATCCCGGCGAACAGCGACAGGACGTTCACCGCGCACCCCACTTCGTGCATCACGACGGATCACCCGGTACAACGTTGATGCTCATCGGAACAAGCTTGTTGCCGCAGCCGTAGCCATCGCAGGGCTCGTACACCACCTGCAAACCGACCAACTCGGCTATCTTGGCCAACCGAGCAGCATCGGCAGTGTGGTTGTCCTCAAACTCACCTACAGCCAGCAACAGATCCCGAATCTGCTCAATGTTGCTCACCGCGCACCCACCAAAGATCGCTTAGCGCGCCACAGCTCGACCGCGCGGCCCTTATCCCGCACCGTCGCTTGAATACCAGCGTCATCGACGTAGATCGTCACCGCGCACCGCCTTGCCGTCGGCGGTCCGGGCCACCCACCACAACCTCCGTGGCGCACTCAGCCAACCGAGACGCCACCCGCTCACCCACCACCAGATCAAACCCCTCAGGGGTCAGGTTGCTGACGTACAACGTCGGCCGGTGATCCTGATACCGGTGGTTAATAACCCGAGTGAGCTGAACCTCGGTCCACTCCGTGCCTTTGTGCGCCCCGATCTCGTCCAGCACCAGCACACCGGCACCCACAACCCTCTGGAACTCCTCCTCCGAGTCCACCCCATGCCTCGGACGAAGCTTCGCGAACAGGTCCTCAGCAGTCAGGTGCAGCCACCGGAACTGCACCCCTGACGCGGACAGCTCCTGCATCGCCGCGAACGCGTTATGGGTCTTGCCTACGCCGGTGGCTCCCATCAGTACCAGGGACTCACCATGCCGCACCGAGGGATAGCCACCCTGGCCATGAAGCGCCTGGGTCACGAGGTGGTCAACCCACTCAGTGACGTCGGTAACCGAGGTGTGCACCTCGCGATAAAGGTAGGGTACCTGCTGAGCGTCTCGGGCTCGGGACTGCCGGACCACGTCGTCGATCTCGTGTTGGTCCCATCGGTCACCCGGAACCACCCGAGGCCGACGAGGCGACGGTTCATTCATCGTCGTCCTCCTCAATGATTGGTAATGCGATCGCGGATACGGTCTGTAGCAGGACACCGAGCCATCCAAGACCGACTCGGTAAAAGTCCAGTGGAGTCATCAATCACCGGACACCACCGCTGGCAACCACGTCTGGCTACGCAGGTAACTCAACATCAACAACATCCTGGACGGCTGGCGGCGGATCAGCGGGCAACAACGCGATATACCGGCGAGCCGTGTTGCCCATGTGCACGTAAATCTCCTCAGCGATCGCTGAGGCCGCCCGATACCCCGCCTCCTGCCACGCCGCAGGCAACCGGGGAACCAAACCACGTTCCTTCTGAGCGAACGCGTGCGCCGTCTGCTCCGCCGCCCACCGCTCCAGCGTGCCGTACACCTCCCGGTAGGCCATCGACCTCGGCACCAGCTCGCTCAGGTCCACACCCGGCCACGCCTCAGCGGCCTTCACCGCGCGGTGTTGATCCACGACGCTGGCCATCACACGACCTCTTCGCTGCTGGTGTAGTGCCTGGGTTTGGTGCGCACGTACGCGCTCTCCGGCGGGTTCTGATACGCCTGATGCCCGTTGCTGCGTCTATCGCCACCCACACCACCGCCGTTACGCACGTACGACGGCTCATCCAGCCACCGCTCCCCGTTGAGCCACGTACTCGCGTGCGGGGTGAACTGAGGATCCTCACCCCGCCGACTGGCCGCGAACCGCGCAGCGGCGTTGATGACCTCCCTCGGATCGGCCTTGCGGCACGCCACAGCCCACGCCTTCCGGGCCGCTCCCTTGTCGATCTTGTGAGCGTACGTCGACCAAAATTCGTCGAACAACGCTGCGTGAACCGCAGCCAGCTCCGCGCGTGACGGCCCCCGCAACACAGCTGGGGTCGAACCTGCCGTGGTTGCTCTGCTGTCACCTTCGCTGGGTGGTGATGAGCCGTGCCCAGCCCCATTGCGACCGTGACCTTTCGCGGGGGGTTGAACCCCGGCCCCGAAGAGGTCGGTCTGGTGCATCTTTTGATCTTCGTGATCGGCGGTCGGACAAGATTTAGAAGCGTTAGCTTCTAAATCAGGGGTTTCTACCCCTAAAACCTCTACTTCTTGAACCTCTATATCGGCATGTTGCCCACCGGTCGGCGCCCCACCGGTCGGCGACGTGACTACGGGCGAGCCGTCATCAGGTGAACCGTGTACGGCTTGGTCCAACCCAAGTTCAGCCCGCAGAGCGTCCGGGTCGTCGCCATACCGCCAGAGCCATTCCCACTTTCCTCCGCCAAGATGAACGCGCCGACGAACGAGGTAGCCGACCTCTTCCAGTTCCTTGAGCCCGGACAGGATCGCGGTGCGCCCTTCCTTTCCCTCTCTGGCTCTGCCGAGTCGATCGGCGTTGGTGGTCCAGTTGTCGGGCAGGGACAGTAAGTAGCCCAGGATGCCGCCGGCCTTGAACGACAGGCGGGTGTCCTGGAGGGCTTCTCGTCGGATGCTTTCGTGGCCCTTGCCGACCCGGACGCGCTGGCCTCGGATGTTGGATTCTTCGCTCACCGGGCCACCTCGTTGGGGTCGGTCAACTGGTAGATGACAATGCCGAACCCTTTTGGTCCACGTGTTCGGTGCCTGGCGAGGAACCCAGCTTCTTCTAGTTCGATCACCTTGCTACGGGTGGCGTCCCGACCGTCGCTGCTCAGCTCGGCCAACGCGGTTATCGAGGTTGAGACTCCTGGCGGGAGGGATGCGATTTCCATTGCGAGTCCTTTAGCCGCACGGCTGATGGTGGCGCAGCGGGCGATCTTGGCGAGGACTCGGGTCCAGCCGGGGTCGTTCCAGGAATCGTCCAGCTCGAAGTAGGTCCCGGAAGCTCGCGTGCTCATCCAGTCACCGTCGCGGTGTCCTCGACACGGTGTACCGCGGGCAGTCTCGGATCGACCACGGCGATCCCGAGCACAGCAAGACCCTCGGCGAGGTCATCAACGCGCACCGTTCTCCTGGTCTCGCCATCGATGATCGGAGCGCCTCCCAACCGATCGCGGCCCTCGGGGTTGGCTAGGGAGACCCAGGCTTTGACGATCACACCATCGTTCAGGTCGGCTTCCAGCCGGACGGCGGTGCGCCCGTTGTCGTCGAATACCCACATCTCGGTGAGTCCGAGTTCCCGCGCCCACATGATGATCTCCTCTGCGGGGATGAGGCACAGATCAGCGAGGATCACGTCCGGGGACGCGGGGATCGTGTTTCGGCTACGCGAGAAAGTGACGTGCCTCAGGGGTAACCCCGTTGTCTCAGTGAAGACGGCCAGATCGGTCATCGCTGAACGAACACGGGTCGCTAACACCTCGTGTTCAGCGGACACCCCGACTGGTTCAGCGCGTGGGGGAGCTAACCGGGTACCGCGGCACCGGACATGCTCGAACACTTCCGGTCCTGGGCTCCAAGCGTCTGCCTCCGCTATGACGTCGGCCCGGACCTCATCCCACGTCTTCTGGACGCGCTCACCGTCGACGACTTTGCAGTTGAACGGATTGACCGTGTGCTCAAAGGTTCGACTTCGGGTTACCTTCTTGCCGCACGTGGGGCATTCTCCTGTCCTCCGCGCGACCGCGTGCGGCCCGGTGAAACGATAGGTCGTCATCGGTCTATCTCCAGACAGATCAGGACAGCCGTGCTCGCTGTGGTCATCGCAGCTTGTGCCGCTCGGCTGACGGCTTTCGCACCGGAGGACGTGAGGCGGGCGCGAACGGGTCTCTTCTGGGGATCGCCAGCCCACTCGATCCACCCGGCTTCTTCCAGTTCGGTCGTGATGGTGTCGATCCGCCATCGGTCGTCCGGGTCGCTGACCCACTTATCGTCGACCTGGAGACGAAGCCAGCCTGCGATGTCGTATCTCTGGGTGACCCGTTGGTCAGCGATGAGAAGCAGAACTGATCCGGTATTGATCGTGATCGGTCGCCCGTTTGCCAGGTCTCTGATGGGATTCTTGTTCATCGGGTCCACCGCCCGGTGCCCTGTTCCCACATCGGGCAGTTGATCGGAAGCCGTCTCGCCCGGTCGCCTAGGTCTATGCCCGCCGTACAGTCCTCGTCGTGCCCGTACCCAGTGTCAGGTTCAGGACCGTAGGCCGGGACGTAGTGGGTGCATGTCTTGCAGGATCGGACCTCGGGGTTGCGCCAGCAGCGATTTATGTGCTCGGACGTTGCTCGCTTGCTCGACCGGGACCGGTGACAGAAGGGGCAGCGGTAGCGGATGACGGTGTACCGCTCGGGCTCTGGATGTGGAACGCCCCTAGCCGCATTGTCGAGACGCGGGCTAGGGGCTTCGAGATCACACCATTCGGAAGGTGGTGAGCCCATGATAGCGGACGAAGCTCGAGAGGTGAACGACATGGGTGTCCCTGCCTTCCGAATGTGGCCCGACCTCGGTCTGGTCGGGCGTGGTGTCCGGTCTCGACTCCGGAACGTGATACAGCCTAGCTGTCGACGTCGGTGGGTGGGCTAGCCGGTAGTGGGGTGGTCACCGGAGGATCACGCTGGTTTGGGGTGGTTCGGTGCGGGTGAGGAGGTCGATGAGGTGGTCGGCCATGACAACGTAATGAGCCGATCTGCCGTAGGCGTAGGCGCTGGCGTAGACGGCGTCGGCGGCGTAGGCGGCGGCGGCGTCGGCGGCGTAGGCGGCGGCGGCGTAGGCGGCGGCGGCGTAGGCGGCGTAGACGGCGGCGGCGGCGTAGGCGGCGGCGGACCATTCCTCTCTGGTGGGTTCGTCACCGCGCAACCGTCGCTCCAACAGACCACCCACTTTCAGAATGCTATCCCGGGAACCCGTCGCGAAACGGATGACACCGTGATCCGGGTCGGTCAACAACCACAACAGGAAACGAGACACCACCATCGACAGGTCGACACCCACCGGAATCGACGACAAGAACCGTATCGGGAATTCTCTCGAAACCTCATTCGGTAGACCCTCGAAGACAGAATCCTCAAGTTTGGCTAACGCCCGGGGGATTCCGAGTTCCTCCTCGTAAGCTTCGTGTCGGCCGCTGTGCACCGTGCAGCCGACGGCGCATCCCTTCCCGTTCCGCCAGAACACACCTTTGATGATCTGGTCTGCTGCGGCGTGCTCCCTCAACCTCGCGAGGTACTCCTCCTTTATCTGCGGGTCACCGTGGAAAGCAACCATCTTCGATCCTGATACGTCATTCATTGATCTCTCCTTTGTTAATCAGCCACGTCTGGCTGAGTGGTGACGGTGAAATCCATTTCGCAGCCGATTACGGTGCTCATTTCTGAATGGAATTATCACGGAATCTGCCGATCTCGTCTGCGGCGCGCATCGCTGCGACCCTCATCTCGAAGAGCGCTTCGAACAGTCGATTGCTGGCCTCGTTGATGGACGAGATAAACCGGTTACTGGCCTCGGACGCGTCGCGGTATAGATGATCGAAATCCGGTGTGTCCGCCGGTGCAGGGGGGGCGTCGGTGTCACCGGTGAGTAACCAGTCGACACGGCACCCGTAGAGCTTCGCCGCGGCGTGCAGCTCCAGTGAGCTGACTCCCCGGGAGCCGGTCTCCATGCCGCTCACGCCGGGTCGGCTCACTCCGAGCTCGATGGACGCCTGCTGTTGGGTGAGCCCTCGGTTCCTGCGGGCTTGTCGGAGTCTGGTGCCGATTTGTTCGTACTGGATGTCTGACATGCCCATCACACTACCATCGTTGTGTTGTGTTATCAATCAGAGTGTGGTTGTGTGGACATCATGTAACCGGAAGTACAGGGGGATCGATGGACGACGAAACCGGACCGTGCGACGCCGAGGACGACTGCGTCGCACCCGAACACCCACCGCGCTGGCTAGAGGGAGAACCACGAGAGGAACGCGCGCACGTCTTCGCGGGTCACGCCTACTTCCTGAAGTTCCACCCCGAGTGTTGCCCGCGGACTGTGATGGGAGACACCTGCCACCACGAGACGCACCCGTAGCGACGCAAACTACGGGGAGGCGCCCTTGAGGACCTCCACCAGCACCGGCGCCGGGATCGTGATCACTTCGCTCAGCCCGGTGGTCATGAAGAACGTCAACCAGGTCTGGCCACCCGAGGAGTTGAACGTCACCGGTGTCCCGGTCGACTGGTCCACGGTCGCCGCTGCGTTGAACAGACCGGCGGCGCTGGACAGTCCCTTGACCAGGCAGCTGTTCAGCACGCTGGTGCAGCTGGCCCCCAGGGGACCGGTGATCGTGAAGACGAGTTCCTCGGTGCCCTCGTCCGCCGCCGCGGTCGGGGTCCGAGACACGCTGTTGATCGTGGTGTCCGCCGTGGTCCCCGTGGTGCCGAGCTTCACCCCGGTGACCCGCGCGCTGGCACCGGCGGCGGTCTTGGTGAGGGTGAACCGGCAGCGAACGGTGAGCCCGACCTGCAGGCCCTGCGGGGGGATCTGGATCCGGGCGATGACCACGCTGGAGCTGGAGTTGCAGGTGGTGACCGTGGTGACCACCGGGCCGGTCTGGCCGGTTACTAGCAGACCGTTCCCGGTCCACCAGAGTTGTGCGTTTCCCTCCACGTCCGGGACGGGTGCACCGTTGCCCATCTGGTGGAGTTCCCAGTAATTCGGTCCTGCTGGGTAGGTGAGTGCGGACCCGGCGTTGTTCAAGCCCATCGACGAGCAGCAGCCGCCGTTGAGGCTCCCCGGGTCGCCACCGATGATGACGTTGTTCCGGGCGGCTAAACCGGCGTTCGTGTTCGACCCGTTGAATCTGATACCCGGTCTTCTCCTCCTGTTCCCGTTCGATTCTATCGTGCTGTTCCCGCCGTTTAGCGACGGTTGCAGGAGGAATATCGAGTCGCAGTTCAAGAATTCCATCGCAGCGGGACCGAATGTTGTCCCGTACGATATCTGGATCATCTGGATGACACCGAGGCACGTATTCGCTCCCACGGGCCCGTTCATCTTGTACCCGCACGCGTTACCCGGTGACGCCTCCACCACGTAGGCACCGGAGTAGGTGGTGGGGGCGTTCGCGGTGTCCTCGGTGGCGACCGTGCACCCGGTTAGTGTCGTAGTCCCCCCGCCACCGGTGTAGCGGACTAGGACCGGGTATCCGAGAGTGGTCATGACCCACACGTAACCGCTGGTGGGAAGGTTGTTCGCCACAGCCAGGGTCAGGGACTGGCCGCTGGTGGACAGGGTGATCGCGCTGCTGGTGGTGGTCGGTGTGGTCGTCGCACCGGGGGTGTGATCGATGATCCTTATGCAGACGTCTCGGTGGGAGAATCGGGTGGTGTCCTTGGCCTCGGTGGGGGTGGTTCCGACGTCCAGCCAGATCCCGATGGCTTTCGGGTCGTAGACGTAGAAGTCCTCGATCATGTGCCCTTGGCAGGACAGCATCTTCACGCCGTACAGTGCGGAGTGTTGACCGTTGTTGTAGCAGTCCAACCACAGATGTCGCAGCGCCACGCGTTTCAGGGCCTGCGCCCCGGTGGGAACGAACGTGATCATCCCACCGAATCCGGAACCACCGTCCGACGAGGTTCCCCACCACACCAGGCAGGTCCCGCCGAGCATCTGCCAGGTCCCGGCATCCGCGGTGTGACCGCCACCTATTCCCTCGATCTGCACAGTTTTGTTGAAGACCAGTGCAGTCTGGATTCCATACCGATTGGTGGGGGAGTCACCGAAATACACGCGGGCCCCGGACCACGCCAACCCGTTGATCGTGGAGACCATCAGGGACTCGGCGGAGCTGTTGTCGGTGCCGTAGTGCACGCTGCCACCGCTGACCGCGTTCGTGGCCCCGGTGGTCAAGGTGACCTGGCCGGCGTTGACGTAGGCGGCGATCGTGGTGACCAGCTGCGCCTGGTTCGGGGCCGACCCGGCACCGGCACGGGGGATGACGACGCGTTTCCCGACGTCCGCCGGTGTGAAGGGGCTGGTGCTGTCGGTCATGGCGGTACCGGTAACGCTCGTGGTACCCAACGTGCTGTAGAGGTCGCCGACGAAACCGAAGTCGGCTTGCGCGTCGAACACCCCGCCCATGCGTTTCTTGTCCGCCGCGCTCATCAGGCCCTTGAGGCCGGTGGTCGCGGTGTCCAGCAGCGCGGTGAGCTGGGTCGGGGTCTTCCACCCGGCGTCGTAGTCGGTGGTGGTGTTCTTCATCAGCGCGCTGTTCGCGGCGCCACCGGCGGGGAGCAGCGCGGTGTGCGTGTGCCCGCTAGCGGCCTTCCCGGCCAGGTCCGAGACCAGGTTGGTGATGTCGGCTTCGGCGTGCCCGTGGTTCCCAGCAGCGGCCTGCGCGGACCCGGTTCCCAGCGTCCTCATCCCTGCGGTCCCGGCTGCGGGGTCCTTGATGGAGGCGGCTACTTCCGTTCCGGTCACGGCACCGGCGGTGATCCCGGGGTTCGGATAGGTCCCCGACAGGGCCCCACCAGCGGTCCCGGTGGGTGTTCGGGAATCCGATAAGCGAGAGTCATTGCCGATCGCCACCGTGCTCGACGTCGTGCCGGTGGGCAGCTGCGCGATGGGGACCTTGGTCCCGGAGTCCAGACCCGCGTACCCGTTCGCCGTGCCCTTCCCGGAGGTGTCCTGCTTGAGGTTCAGCCCGGTCTGTTGGGCGGTAGAGACCGGTTTGTTCACGTCACTGGTGTTGTCCACGTTGCCCAGCGCCAGCGCGGTCTTGACCTGCGTAGGTGTCTGGGATGCCCACGCACCGGACACCGACTGGATGACGTTGCCCGTGGTCGCGGTGAGCCCGGCGATCGCGGTCAGGTCCGAGTCGAGTGGTTGTTTGCCGTCCAGGGCGGTCTGGGTCGCCGTGGAGATCGGTTTCGCGGTGTCCGCGGTGTTGTCGACGTTCCCCAGGCCCACGTCCCCCTTGGCCAGGGCCAGGGTCGACTTGAGTTGCGCCGGGGTCCGCGATGCCCACGCACCGGCGACGGACTGGACCACGTTGTCTGTGGTCGCGGTCAATCCGGCGATGGTCGTCAGATCGGAGTCCAACGGCTGCTTGCCGTCCAGCGCGGTCTGGGTGGCGGTGCTGATCGGTTTCCCCGCATCCGAGGTGTTGTCCACACTGCCGAGCCCCACGTCGCCCTTGGTCAACGTCAGGTCGGTTTTGAGCTGCGACGGGGTCCGGGAGGTCCACACCCCAGCTTTGCGTTGGATCACCGCGTCGTTGGCCGGTGCGAGCGCGGCGATGTCGGTCAGGTCGGAGTCCGCCGCCTGGTACACCACCGGGCTCGCCCACCGCACACCCGTTCCCTGGGTGGAGTCCGCGGTCAGGACCTGTCCGTCCGACCCGACCGCGACCCTGGCCGGTGTGTCGTTGGCGGTGGCGCCGACGAGATCACCTTTCGCGTCGACCAGACCGACAGTGATCTGAGCGGCGTTGGTGACGTTGGCCAAACCCACGTCGGTCTTGGTGAGGACGACATCCCCGGTGCGGGTGTTGACCGTGGACACCCCACCCGCCGGCCCCGTGGGACCCGCCGGACCAGTAGGTCCTTGAACCCCCTGAGGTCCCTGTGCACCGGTGGCCCCGGTCGGTCCCTGCGCACCCGGGACCGGGACCACACTGACCGTGGCCGCCGGCGGGGCACCCATGGTGATCGTCGGAACGTCCGGGGGGTCGATCTCGATTGTTACACCGTCGTACAACGCCTCGGGCATCTAGACGACCTCCACGGGTCCACGCCGCCAAATGGTCGGTTCACCCCCGGACGGTGTTCCCCGCAGAGACACCGTCCGCAGGTTCGAGCTCAGCACGGTGGCGACGTTCGCGACGGTCTTGGACCACTCGGCGACATTCCCGGTGATCGTCGCGCTCCAGGTGATCGGCGTCCCGTCGCCTTCGAAATACAGGTCGATGACCAGCCCGGCCGGCCAGGCTTGCGACGAGGTGATCCGGGCGGTGAACGTGCCCCCCGTGGGGAGGAGCACCGGTAGCGGGGGCGGCCGGTATCCGAGTTCCACCCGAGCACGCTCCTACTTGGTCTTACGGCCCCCGCGGCGCCCGCGGTTGGCCTTCAAGCGCTTGTCGGCCGGTGTGCCCTTGCTCGGTTTCCCCACCTTCTTATTCACCGTCCCGGTCGTACACCCGAGGCGGGACGTTCACGGTGGGGACCAGCGGGTTACCCAGGCCATCCCGGGGGGACACCAGTGGGGTGACCTTGTCCTCGGATCCCTTAGCGGTCCCGAACGCGGCGACCGCACCGGACCCCGCGGTGATCACACCGAGGACAGCGGAGATCAGCAGGTCGACTGCGGCGCTGGTCCGGTTGAGGCTGTCGGCCTGGACCGCGTCCAGGGCCTGGTTGGTGACCAGGAACGTGGCCACCGCACCGATCCCGCCGCTGAGCAGGGACCAGGTCCGGGCGGCGTGACGGATCGGTGTGGGTCGTGTCGTGTCCAGCACGGTGATCCCCTCTCTAGTTCTGGGTCTCGATCCCGATGGACCCGGCGTTGCGGGCCGCGTAGCGCACCACGAGGAAACGATCCCCCGCGGGGAGCTCCCATATCTGCGGGAAGAACGCCGAGACCTTCATCCCCCCCGATTTAGCTCCCGGGTCGTACCGGGCCACGAAATGTTTCCCCGATGGACCCGACCACGCCTCCTGCACGAAACCGCCCAGGAACCCGAACACCAGGTGCATCACGATCCGACCAGACCAGCCCCCAGCCGGGCCCGGTGCGGAGATCGTCTCCTCGGTCGCGGGCCACGTCCCGTCCGGTGCCGCGTCGGTGGACGCCGACCCGGGAACGGGTGTGGGGGCCAGACGATAGGTCACGGGGTGATCCTTCCTGGCCCGCACCAGGGCCTGTTCAGTGAGCGAGAGAACCCACGGGGCTGTGTCCCGGCACGCCGGGGAGGCCACCACGGACACGTGCAGGTGATGATCGTGCGGGTTGGACCCGTCGTAGGGCAGCCACGTCCATGGGGCGTGCAGGACACCACCACGGGGGATCGCCCTCGAATCCACGATCCGGGAACACCAGATGATGTACAACACTCTCGGATCCCGCGCGGCCACCAGTGCGTCGGCGAGCTTGTTGCAGTCCATACCCCCCGCGGGGTCGTGCGTGATGTCGATCGCCCGCACCACACCGGGTTCACCCTCGGTCGGCCACCACGGGTTGTGGTCGGAGGCCTGCCACCCCTCGGCGAGGTGGTTGGTGTCCCCGATTGATCCGTCTGAGGCTGTTGACCGGTGCGGGGCCAGCACCGCCAGCTGCTCCCGTAGGCGCATCAGCGACGGGGCCAGGATCCATGCGCGACCCACCGATCAGCCGCCCGCGGGCTGCGGTCCGCCGGCGTCACCAGGGGTCGGGGGCGCCGGCATCGGGTCCTCCGAGGTACCGGTGCCCATGCTCTTCAACCTAGTGATCAACGGATCGAGGGACGCCGACACCCTGGCTGCGGCCCCGGACTCACCGGAGTTGAGCTGCGCCTGCAGACCGGCCAGAACCGTCCCGATCCGGGTGGTCTCGGCGTCCCATTCCTGCGCGTAGTTCCGCAGCACGTCGTCGAGCATTCCCATGCGTGTCTCCAAACGGTCGAGTCGGGTGTCGTGGACGCCGATGGCCCGGATGATCGAGCGCAGGACCCAGCTCCGGATCCGGCCGTGCTCGGTGCTCATCGGGTTCTCCCGTCGTCCGATCTATCATGGTCGTACCGCCCGGACGGTCGATCCTCCCCGGACCCGGACCGGGCGGTCTCACTCTGGTCCTACGATCCCCGCGGTCTCGGGCAGTTGTTCGGCGGCACCGGATACTGCAGTCTCGCCTGATCAGCCCGATCCAAGGCCTTCAGGTAGGCGTCGGAGGACCCGAAGTAGTCCCGCAACGCCGCGATCATGGACTCGCGCTGGGTTGGTGTCGGTTGTTGGCCGGCCGGGGCGGCGTTGGCCACCAACGTGTCCCACATGCGCCGCTCGGCGGTGGTCTTCACCCGCGCGTCCTGCCGCGCACCGGCGTTGATGTTGTCACGTTGCCGCAGCACCTCGGTGTAGGTCTCCTGGTAGGAGGCCAGGCAGTCGCTCGCCGAGTTGTAGGCAGCGACCTGTCTGGACAGCAGCACCGCGGACACCAGGGCCATGACCGACACCGCGACACCGAGCAGGTGGTAGCCCCTCGGGCGCGGCCACCGACGCCACCACCGTCGTTGCGTCGCAACAGCTGGTGTCTCGGGCATCACGGCCCTCCGTTCCTCGATCCTCGCCCTAGCCAGATACCCCGCGATGAACCCGATCGACAGGCCGGTCAGGAGACACGCCAGGGACTGCAGCGCGTAGCTCCAGGTCGTCACGATCCCGTCTCCTCGGGTTTCACGGTCTTCTCCGCTGGTGGGTCTTTCCGGCGCAGCGCCATCCCACCACCGGCGACGGCACCGAAGATCGTGTGGACCATCGGGTCGATCCGGTACGCCGGATTGATCAGCGAGACGATGAACGCGGTGGCCCACACAGCAGCGACCAGACCGACGATGAGATCGGCGAGCCAGGGACTCACTCAGGTCACCTCAGTTCGCGACGAGGTACGTGTACGGACCCACACCCATGACCCGTCCGGCACCCTTGTCCGGTTCGACGAGCAGCTCGGGGACATCCTTGCGGATCGCCTTCACCAGCCATCCCACCCGTACCGTGTCGACCGGTCCCAGCGCGTAGATCGTGAAACGACCGTCCCGGGGCAGAGTGGCCTGCACCGACACCGGCAGGCCCATCGGTACCGCCGGTGGCGGCGGATCGGGCACCACGATTTCGGTGCCGTTCGGTTGGGTGTATCGGTGTGGTGGCCGCTCGGGGCGTTTCGGTGGGTCCCGTCGTGGTCTCTTCCGTGGTAGCCCGGCCCGATCCGCCGCCTGCCGTTCGGCGATCACCGTGACCTGCACGTTGCGTCCCTCGATCCGGGTGAGGGCCTCGAAGTAGTCGGGGAGCGTGACCTCGCACTCCCCGTCCTCCACGATCGCCTCTCCCCAGTACTCCACCCCGGCGTGCGGTGACTCGGTGGTTCCGTGAACGAGGTACTTGTTGTTCTTCACCGGGTGGTCGATGACGAACGTCTTCACATAACTGGCGCCGGTCCCGATGTTCAGGGAACCCCCGGACCAGTAGAAGAAGATGTCGCCACCGGAATCCGCAGCGAGGTAGGCGCGACCGTTCCCGATGCTTGCGTAACGGGGTGAGAACACACCCTCGTGGATCTCCATACCGTCCGAGACCGTGTTGAAACGGTATTCACCCTGACGGATGAGCTGCACCGTGTCCGTGATGAACCGAAGATAGTTGTCAACCGATGCGTTCTTCTTACCCAGCACGGTGTCCCCGGACCTGGACAGCAGCAGGTATCCCCCGTCTCTGCTGGACCCGGCCTTCATCTCCAGGGAGATCACGGATTCGCCGACAGATCCGATAGCCCGGTCCGTGCTCGACGAACCGGTGTATGGGGGGCTTCCGATGATGTTCCGATAGTTGATGGCCACCCCACCCGAGGTGATGGTCACGTCGGCTTTGGATACCAGCCCACCGCCATCTCCCTTGGGGCACACGGAGATCGCCTGCGAATCGGGGAGGAGCCAGTGTCTGGCGTTCCAGTTCGACGAGTCGGAGTCGAGTGTCAGAAACTCCATCGCGACGTCGTTGGGGAAGTTACCGGGAATGTAGGAATATATTTTCGCGTACCTGGTCTCCCCGGCCTGGGGATAGAAACGAATCTCGTTTCCGGACCCTGATATCACGATTCTCTGTCCGGTGATCCCGGTTTGCAGTGTGCCGGTCACCACGGCCATGGCGGTGGCGGTGTCCAGGTTGACCCGCACGTTCCCCGACGCGTCGTAGAGCCGCAGCCCAGCGGCGTCGAGTTCGAACCGGTACCCCGACGTGGCGGATCTCAGGAGACCGGCCATGAGCATCACCGCGGTGACGGTCCCGGCGGTGATCTTCCCGGCGTCCAGGGACGCGATCTTCGCGTTGGTGATCGCCGCGTTCTGGATGAGCAGGGACCCGATGGCCTCCCGGAGCTCCACGCGGTCCACCGACCAGTTTCCGGCCGTGTTGTTCGCGGCCAGGACGATGCGGACGTCCAGGGCCTCGGTGTTCGTGGGTGCGGTGTAGTAGGAGACGCTCTTGGACACCCACGTGTCGGCGGTTTCGCTGGTAGTGAACGTGGCGTCGGAGTCGATAGTGGACCCGTCCGCCAGGTAGAACCGGACCCTGGTCACCAGGTCCCCGTTGGCCGCTGCGGAACGCCGGGTGGCCAGCCGGTAGGCGTACTGCTGCCCGGACCGGCACGGGATCAGCGGGGACAGGACCAGCGTGCGGACTCCCGACCCAGTCGCGCCGGCTCCTTGAGCGCACCAGTCCCCGTGGTCGGCCCCGGAATTCACGAACGTCCACGCGGTGGACGAGCGTGCGGCGTGCGTGGCCCGGGACCCGGTGAGCTCGAAGGATCCGTCCTCCACGAGGTTGCCCTGGTCGGCGAACGCCACCGAGTCCATGCCGATCTCGGCGGGTGTCCCGGATCCCTGCGCTGAGGCGGCGCTGGTGTTGCCCGTCTTGTCGACGGCGATCAGGCGGAAGTACTGGACGGTCCCGTACGGCAGATCGGGGTAGTTCCGGGACCCCGCCCCCAGCAGGATCTCCAGGAACGTGCTCGGTCCGGGGGTGAACCCGCTGGCGGTGGATCGGTGGATCTGCACCCCGGCGAAGTCCGGGGGCATCGCCTGCCCGATCGACCCCAGCCCGTTCCACGCCACCGTCAGGGTCCCGAGGAACTCGGTCACCACCGGGGTCGACGGTGTGGGAGGCGCGGTCGCGTCGGTCTGGGTGGTGTGGAACGCCGACGTCGACCACGCACTGCGGTTACCGGTGTAGTCGACCGCGCAGACCCGCACCTCGATCGCAGTGCCGGCGATGACGTCCCCCCAGTCCGCGCTGGTCCCAGAAGTGACCAGGGGGACGGGTTCGGCCCAGTTGTTCACCAGCGCGGGGTCGGTGTACCGGTACTGCACCAGGTACCCGGCCAGGTCGTCGATCGCGGTGGAATCGGAATTCACCAGCACTGGATTCCAGGTTGTGACCACCGCCGAGCGGGGGATCGCGTCGGCGTCCGGTTGCGCCAGGGAGTTCACCACCACCCCGGTCGGTGCACCGGGTGCCAGTGTGTCCGGTCCCTCGGGGATCACCGGCCGGGCCTGGGAGGTCCCGAGGATCGTGGACCCGCCCTCTATCCCCTGAATACGGCGGGCCAGGGCGGCGTCGCGTTCGGCGATCAGATCGTTCAACGCTGCGGTCCAGGTCAGGGTGCCGTCCGAATCCATGGCCAGCACCCACTGGGCGACCCGCAGCTTCTCCAGGCCGCTACCGAGATCCGACCATGACCAGTCCCCGACCTCGAAGTCCCGGATCGGGATCGGCCCGGCCTCAACCGTGCCCCCGTGGGTCTTCTGCATCTTCCCGGTCACGACGCGCTGGAGATAGGTCGTGGCGTACGCGGTGAGGGTGGTGGGGTCCTTGATGGATCCCTGCGACGTCGCGGTCTCGATCCGGCGGCCCAGGCGGGTCAGGGCCGTGGCGTCGGAGGCCCACTCGTAGGTTCCCTCGGCGCCGGTTACCAGAACGGCCGTGGCCAGATCCGCAGTGGTGTGCTTGCGGGGGGAGTCGGTCAACGATTGGCCGGTGCGGAACACCAGAGGTGGGGTGGACTGGGTCCGATCGACACCCAGGGTCCCGGGCTCGTACAACCGCAGATCGGTCCCGACCATGCGAGCCTCGCAGAGCCCGGCGTCGACCAACCCGGACAATACCTTGAGGTAGTCGAGCCCGGGGGAGAACTTCAACGTGATGATCTTCGACCAGGACACGCTGTTGGTGTCAACGGTGTTAGTGAACGAATGGGTGACATCGGTCAGTGCACCGCGGGCCTGGGCCTCCACGAGGCAGGTGGCCATGATGGTCCCGGCCGTGCAGGAGTAGTAGCGGGCGTCCTGGTCTGTCGGGTCGTCACCGCCCTGGGCGGGCATCCCACCCTGCGGTTCGATCACAGCATCGAGCAGGCGACCCAACGGCAGGCGCCCGCGATAGGACCACGTCCCCTCCGGTACGACGTCGTCGCCACCTGCCTCGAACAGGGTCACCTGGAGTTCGGGGTGGACCACGTCGTCGATCCGGACCTGCAGGTCGACCCGCCGGTCCTGGGTCACACACTGGTGCAGGACCGCCCAGTTGGTCCCCGTGGTCGGGTAGACGACCTCGGCTGAGCCGGCGTCGTTGAGGACCGGGCTGAGCGTCCAGGACACCACGTCGGGCAGCGGGCACACCAGGGTCCCAGCCGGTGACAGGACCCAATACTCCACGAGTCGCACTCAGATCATCCCGTCTTGTATTTTCGGCGCCCCCGAATCAGGAACCCACCGGTGCTGCCCGCGGTCTGCGATGCCGTGACCACCGGAGCCGTGGAACCCGGTTCCAGTACGAACCACCGCGAGTCACCTCCGTGGGCCACGGCCGACCACACCGGGCTCAACCCACCACCCCCCGAGAGGGCCCAGGTGGCGCAGTCCAACTCCACCCACTGCCCCCCGGTGAGGGTTGCGTTGTAGGCGACATACACCCCGTGAGGGTTGGTGAGCCGCGGGTTGGTGGCCGGCGCGGTGAACCGGACGACCAGATCGTCCATCGGGGCCGTCGAACCACCGAACGGCAACACCGTCCACACCCCGGTCCCGCTACGCGAGGCTGCCACCGGATCGACGTCCTCCCAGAACGCCGCCGGGCACTCCAGGGACACCGCGAACTCCGCACGGGTTCCACCGGCCTGCACTTCGGGACCGATGGTGTCCAGGACCTGCCCGGTGATCCTGCGCCGGGAACCGTCCGGGAGGACGTCGACCAGCTCCACGGTGTCGGCCCCGAAAATCCTCATCAGCTTGTCGAGGTTCCGGCCGAAGACCTCGCGCATTGTGCCGTCGCGGGGGACCCGACCGTCCTCGTCAGCACCGATCACCCACATCTTCAACGGCACGCTGGCCCCGGTGTGCTTCTTGCCCGGGGTGAGGATCGACCCGTGCCGGTTGGGGATCTCCACGTTCTTCCCCCGCCGCGGCGCGGCCTGGAGAAGACCGGACCGGCCGGTCACGTTGAATGCCAGCGTGTCCAGGTCGATCCCGTTCGCGAGCATCAGCTGAACACCCCCATCAGCGCCAGAGTCCTCATCCGGTCGGTCACCGAGTCACTGGCCGGTTCGGCGATCGGGTTGTACACGTTGGTGACCACGTTCACCGAGCGGGAGTTGTCGGTGGTGTCGAGAGTGGTACTCGTCGCCCCCTGCACACCGGTGATCAGTTCTCGGAGCCCGGACAGCTGCGAGAGTTCCGGGACACCGGCCAGCCGGTCCTGGATGAGTTTCGCCTGCTCGGGTTGAATGATCTGAGTGAGGGACCGAACGGACCCGAATGTGATCGCTTTGAGGAAAGGTAGGAAACGGGCGGTCACGTCTTTGGGTACCACCCATTCCCCGGCGGTGGCCCGGATGATCTGATTGTCGCCGCTGCCGGTGCCACCGACCATTCCTCCCTCGGCGTATCCGGGGATGATCGCACTGGCCGCGGACGAGGCGAAATTCGTGACGGCGTTCCACGCGTTCGATATCTTGTTGCTGATCCAGTCGATCAGATTCGAGATGTAGTCCACCGCGCCGCGGACCGTGTTCGAGATCCCGTCCCAGACCGCGGCGACTTTGTTCCACGCTGCGTCCCACGCACCGGCGAACGTCGACCCCAGGGTGTCGACGACGCCTTGGAGGACACCCCGGAGACTCCCCGATCCCCGGTCGCTGGCTCCGGTGATCCAATCCCAGGCACCGGAGACCGTGTTCTTCACCGAGTCCCAGGCTTGACCGGTGTTGTTCTTGATCGAGTCCCAGGCCCCGGAGATCGTTCCACCGACGATGCCTGCCGCGGCGCTGGTCTTCTGGGTCATCCAGTCCCATGCGGCGCCGATGGTCTGTTTGCACCGGTCCCACGCCGCAGCGGTGGTGTTCTTCACCGAGTCCCAGGCCCCGCTGATCGTGTCGGTGACCGCGTTGTTGCCGAACAACCCGACCAGGAAGTCCCACACGGCCTGGGCGGCGTCTTTGATCCACTGCCAGAACTCGGCGAGCCACCGTTTCACGGTGTCCCAGTGCGTGATGATCAGCAGTGCGGCCAGGGCGATCCCCGTTATGATCAGAACGAGGGGATTCGCGGCCAATGCGACGGCCAGGGCCCGAACACCGGTGATCACGATGTCCAGGACCGGTGACAGGTATTTCAGTGCTTCGGCTATCCCGGTGATCGCCCCACCGACCAGTTTCAAAGCATACCCGGTACCGGCCAGGGTGAGGATCAGACCGACGAAATCACCCAGACCAGGAATCGACAGAATCCAGGACAACGCGGAAGCTATTCCGTTCAGTGTGGTGACGAAACCGAGTAGTGCACCACCGCCGAGTTCACTGATCACATCGGCGGCGTGCGACGCCAGACTGATCAGTTGCGGTACCACCCCGTCACCCAGACTCGTCATCAGACGGTCGAGTGCGGGCAGGAGTTCGGTTCTGATTTGTTTGATGAAATCCGCGGTGTCCGGGTTGGATGCGACCCGACCGAACACACCCAACAGGTCGACGAACAGGCGACCGAGTTCCTGCACCGTGGGCACCATGTCCAGGAAGAACTGGCGCATCCTGGTCTGGCCCTCGACGGACCCGGTCAGCTCCCGGAACTTCTGAGCCACCGATTCCAGAGAGTCCAACAGGATCTGACCTGCCGGGGCCGCCGCCTTCCCGATGTTGAACAGGGCGACGAGGAAATCACCGGAGATCCGCAGCAGTTGCGTGATCACGTCCCCGGCTCGGGACGTGAACTCGGCGAGCTGCCCACTGGCCCGCGCCGACTCCAGGAAGGCCCGCGCCGACTCCGTGCCCCGCAGCACCAGGGAGGCGAGCCGTTCGGCCAGAGGACCGGCGGTGACCCACAGGATCCGGGTCGCGTCCGCTGCGACCAGCAGCGCCGACCCCAGCGTCCCGATGATCCTGTTGTTGGAGTCCAGAATGGTCCCGAAGTCCGCGGTCCACGGACCACTGGTGATCATGTTAGCGCCGCGGACCGCGAGTTCCCCCAGGATCCGCCCGGTGTCGGCGAGCCGCCCCCCGAACAGGTCCAACAACGGCAGCGCCGTACGGATCGCGGTCTCGAACAGCGGCAGCGCCTGGGCCTGCACCTCGTCCCGGACCCGACGCAACGCCGGCAGGACCTCGTCGTTCAGGAACCGCGCGAACCGTTGAGCCGCCGGTGACGCGCGATCGAAATCGTCGGCCGCCCGGCCACCACCACCGGAATCCGCAGCGGTGGCGGCGTCCCGATAGGCCTTCTCCAACTCCCGGGTGGCGTCGGCCACACCCTGCTGGGCGTCGGCGTTCGCCCACGCCGTCTGCTGAATCGTCTGCCCGAGCTGACGTTCGGCGTCCTCCACCTCACGGCGACCGTCGACCCTGGCCTGGTCCAGTTCGGCTTCGGCGTCCTGTTCGGCCTGCACCGCATCGGCGACGCGGTCCTTCGCGGCGACGACCTGATCGTCACCGTCGACCCCCGACTTCGCGGTCTTCTCCTGCTGCTTCTGGAGATCCTCGTTGCGTTCCCGGATCTCCTTGAGGGAGAACACCGCCTGGTCGTAAGCGTTCTGGGCTTCGGCGACGTCGAGTTCCGAACCGCCCTTGCGCCGGACGTCGTCCAGTTCCTGCTGGGCCCGTTTGATCCGGATGACCGCGGCTTCCTCGTCGAGTCGACCACCCTCGACGGCCAGGGCCAGGTCCTCCATGCGTTCTTTCGCGTCCTGGAGTTCCCGGTTCAGATCCGCTCGAGCGCGAGAGACGTCTCGCACCGCGTCGGCGTGAGCACGTTCGGCCGCCGCGATCCGGCGGGCACTGGACTCCACCGCGCCCGCCAGGGAGCGTTCCGCGGATTCCACGGCCTGACTGCCCTGGATAGCGGTTCGCGTGCGCTGCTCGATCGCCCTGGTGACCCCTTGTTGAGCAGTTGCGATCCGGTCCGCTGCGGCCTCTTGGGCTTTCGCAGTCGACGCTGCGGATCCCCCGGCCGCTTCCTGCCGAGATTGCAGGGCCTTGACGGCTTTCCCCACACCGGACAGTGCTATCGCCGCGGTCCCCGCCGCCTGGGCTGCGGCACCCGCGGCGGCGGCGACGGCCAGGAGACCACCGGCTGCGGGTGCCGCTGCGGCCACGACGGAGAACAGTCCGGCGGCCAGGGCGGTGACCGCACCGAGTACAGGTCCGATCAGCGCCGCAGCAGCGGCGACGGCGGCCAGTGCCGCACCCAATACCTTGATCTTTGAGGTGTCGGCGTCGACCCGGATCGTGGGTTTCTTCCGCCCCAACTGGTCCGCATCGCGGGACACCGCGGCCAGTTGTGCCCGGGCTCGGGCGGTGTCCGCGTCGACCTGCAACCGGGCACTGCGCAGCGAGGCGATCCGGGCCTTGAGTTCGTTGATCTTAGCGACCGCCGCTGCGATGTCGGCGTCGACCTGTGCGCTGGCCGGTTGGGATCGCAACCGGTCCAGTTCGGACTGGACATCCTGGATCTGCGCCCTGGCCCGTGTGGTGTCCGCGTCGATGCCCAACCTGGTGACCCGGAGCCCGGCCAGGTCGTCTTTGAGGCGCCGGATCTCCTCTTTCGCCCGCGTGGCGTCGATACCCAGCACCGCGCGGGCCCGGGTCTGCGACCAGGACCGGATCGATCCCAGCAGACCCTGGACGTCTCGGTCAGATGCACGTGCGGATTCACCGACGCGCCGTAACCGGGTGGAGGCTCCGTCAGCGGATTTGTCGACGTCTCCGAGCGAATCGTCGAGATCCCGGGCAGCGCCCCGGGTGTCCTTGAGGTCTTTGGCTGTCCTGCGTGCCTCACGGCGTAGCTGCGCCCAGTCCGCGATGGCCCGGAAAACCGCGCTCCCGGTCTCAGCCACGACTCACCCACCCTGGCCGAACATGCGGATCACCTGGTCGTCGGTGGGTATCCGACGCCGGTACTCCCGGGGTAGGAACCGGACCTGTTCCACCGCCCTGGCCGCCTGGCCCTTCCCGCCGTGGCCCGACGCCGCCCAGATCGCCCCGACCAGGTACTTGGTCTGCAACTCCAGTTCCGAGAGCCTGGCGCGGCGCTGTTCGGCCAGCCTGGTGAGGATCACGTCCCGGATCTGACGTACCCGACCCAGACTCAAATCCAGGATCTGGTCGTCGGTCCACCCGTACTCCCCTTGGATCAGGTCGAACGTCCGGGCCCACGGGCGCCGCCACCACTCGGCGGTTAGGTTCCCGCCCGGCTCGTCCGGTGCAGTGCCTGGGCGTATCCCAGGAACTGTCGGGCTTTTCCCACCAGGTCGGTCAGGTCGTCGTGTTCCTGTGCCCAGACGACGGCCAGGACGTCCAGGGCCACCGTGGGGGGCGGGTTGCCCATGATCTCTTTGATCTGTTTGGTGTCCCGTGGGTCTTGGGGTTCAACGAGACCGGCCAGGAGTTTGAGGATCTCGTCGGCGGCGTTCGGGGCTGCGACGAGCAGGAAACCCAGCAGGTTCTGGCGCTGTTCCGCGAGCTCAGCCGCAGCACCCGGATCTTCGGGGTCCGGTCGTTCGGTGAGCGCGGTGAGGTCCAGTTCCGTGATCCCGGAGCCCATCTCGTTGACCAGGATGCGGATACCGGTCATGATCTCCCGGGTTCCCAGTCTCCGGACCTGCGCCGGTATGCCCTGGATGACGAGCCTGCCGGGTTCGGGGAAGATGGTGGCGAGGTCGGCGTCGGGGCTGCCCCCGCCCGGTCGCCCAACGCCGACCTCACCGGTCTCGTGGTGTTCGGTGGAGGCGGTCATGCCGCTCGGATACCTCGTTTCCTTTCACAGAATCATGATCGATTGAAGTTTAGGGGTTCATCCTTCTTTAACTCGCGGGGCGGGACACCAGGGTTCCCATGCGTTTCTTCCCGGAGGGGAACGCGGTGCCGGTCTCGTCGTAAGAGCTCATCGTCGCCCGACCCCCGTAGTTGACCTTCAAGCCGTCCTTGTACTGCGGGCCCTCGAACGTGATCGGGGAGAACTGCACCCGATACAGGCCGATCACGAACAGGCGGACGTGGCCCCGGTTGTCCCGGGACGGCATCGTGATCAGCATCGGTTTCGGCTCGACGTTGAACGACTCCTCGGTCCACAGAGGGATCTGATAGACCGTCGCAGCCTGACCACCCGATCCGGGAGTGGTGGTGGACACAGCCACAGTCCCACCGGTTAAACCGGTGTTGTTCACGGTCATCACCGGGACGTCCCCTAGAGGGAGATCGAAAGTGACCACGACGGGAGTGGTGTTGATCGGCCCACCGGTGACGGTGATGTCACCGGCGTCCAGGTTCGACAACGCAGCCAACTTGTCCCGGATTGCCGTGGCGGTGGCGTTGAAAGCCACCCCGGTGGCGGTCTGACCGTTGTAGGTGATCGTGAAACTGCCCGCAGTGGGAGGACCGGTCGCGGTGAGGGTCTGCACCTCGGCGGTGCCCCCGGATTCGGTGACGGCCTCCCCGGTCAGGGTCGAGATCAACGGGAAGGACACGTACCCGGCCTGCACCTTGACGTCGGCGCCGTTGACCCAGTTCCACACGGAAAGCTGGACGTCGTCGCCCTCGTTGATGTACTGGTCGGTGTCGGGGTCCAACGATGCCTGGTTGACGCCGTAGATGTCCCACCCTTCCAGATCGGTCCTGCTCAACGCAGCGTCGAAGGTCTCGGTGCCGTCCAGGATCTGGGCGTGATTGAGCGAGAACCCCTCAATGATCGGGGTGGGTGCGGTCACGGCTGGCCTCCATGTGGGCAATCAACAGCTCGGCTGTCTGCGCACACCATGGACCTGGCGCACCGGGGCTCCCCCCTGTCCGAGGCCGGTGAACGAGTTCTGGTCCTACGGTTTCGGTTCGAACCTCTCCCGGCCGTCCAACGAGTGGTGAGTGACCAACCACCCAGCGGGGGGAACGTGTTCGACCCGGGGACCGCACGGACAGTCGACTTCGGGACGGGTGGGGTCCGCTTCCACCATGAGCCATTTCCCGGGCCGTTCGGTGTCGAATTCGTCCAGGCCACCGGGGATCAGGTGTTCGATTCCGTCGCACAGCGGGATCACGTGGACGGTACTCACCGCTCGATCACCCCGCAGACCTCGGTTTCCACCAGCTCCCCGGTGATGTCGTACCGGTGCAGCACCGGGGAACGACCGATGGCCCGAGCGCAGTCCCGGCAGGCCACCTCGATCAGGTTGCTCCCTGGATCGATCCTCACAGCGGGGTCTCGTCGCAACCGCAGGAACAACCGGCGGGGATTGACCGGGCACCGCACATCGATCGTGCTCACGACTGAGCAGACCACACAGCGGCATCAGGCCCCGGTTTGTCCCCCAGGTCGACCCACTGGGCGTACCGCAGCAGATCCGGCCCACTCACCCGGGTGGTCGAATCGTCGATCAACGTGGTGATGATCTCAAGTCGGGCGCGTTGCTCCACGGTCAACACCTCGTGCACGCGCGAACGTCCCCCTCAGGATCGTCGTTTCCGTCCCACCGACCGGCGTCGGGGCAGCGCCCGGTACTCGGGTCCACTGCGTTTGTTACGCCGAGCCCATTGTCGCACCCACCCGCTATGCCCGTACCTGGCGTGCATGGCCCGCCACTGGGCTTTCGACCTGAACCGACGAGACCCAGCCATCAGGCGACCAGCAACGCGGTGTGCAGCGCGTACGTCGCGGTCACCACCGCGGCATCACCCAACGGCAACCCAGTTCTGGCCACCGTGCCCTCCATGTGCACGGGGTGGAACCACAACGACGAGGAGTCCACCAACACCCCCGGGTTGGATCCGACCGCACCCCACACCTGGCCGCGCGCCGGGTTGTGCAGCACCCGGTGCACCGACCGCCACACCGATTTCGCCGCCTGCACCCGGTCGATCCGGGCTATCTCCCCGTCGTCGGTGCGGGTGCAGTCCGCCCAGCAGTCCACGACCACGGTGGGGTACTCCGAGCTCGAGCCCTCGTACCGATCGGTGTCGGCCCATCCCGGGCCCGGGTAGAGCACCACCGCACGGGTCCCGAACGGGTCCACGCGGTCGGTCAACCGGTAGAGGTGGACACGGTCACCGACGTACCCGGTGACTGTGGGGTCGGCCAGGAGGCGCCGGCGGATCGCCGATTCGATCTCCACTCTCTCACCACCGTCTAGAGGAACGATCGGACATGGGCGTCGATGCCGTCCAGCAGAGCACGCTCGAAATCACGCCGTGACTGGGCGAAACCGAGGGTGATGAAGTCGTGGCTTCCGCCGCGCCGGATCTCGTACGCAGCGTAGGTGCGCTTCTCACCGCCGGTGTAGGTCAGGGTTCCCGTCACCTCGTTTCGGCCGGTCCGGTCGGTGCCGTGGCGTCCCGATGCTTGCAGGGCACCGGTGATCCTGTGGACGTGTTCCTGGGTGACCGAGTAGAACAGTTCCGTCGCTTGGGTCCACGATCGAAGGATCTCGTCCCCGGGGTCGAATTCGTCCAAGCCGGTGATCCAGTGATCGAACTCCACCGGGACCCTTATTCGTGTCCTAGTTCTGGCCATCTACCCGACCTACGTCCTTGGTGGTGATGATCTCCGCTGCCCGGAGCATGCCCAGCTGGGTGATCCAGTCGGTGTCCTCGGTCGTTGAGATCGAGATACCGACCGCACCGGTGTCCATGTCCTTGACCCGAGCTAGCAGGATCGCTTCCACGATGAAATCGTGTGGTTGCAGTTCGAGTTCTTTGATCATCTCGGTGAGCTGCTCAGGTGTCATCGTCGACCAGTCTGGTCACGTTCAGCACCACACCACCAGCCTGCCCGGTGGTCGATCCGGTCACCACCCACCGGCGCTGCCGGTCGTCCCACACGACGGCGGTCGTCGCCAGCCGGTCGTCCAGCGGGGGGACGGTCACCGTGGCCGTGGCCGTCGATGCGCCCACCGCGTCGTCGTCCTCACTCTCCCGGACAGCGGACCACAGGCCGGGGCCGTCGTAGACGGTGGCCCACCCGTACTCCGGGACTCCGTCGTCGTCGGTGCCGATGCGGGTGCGGTGCCGGACGATGACTCTGCTCGGCACGGTCGGTGCCTCACCGGTCTCCACCGCCGGCCCTACCGATGTCGTCGCGCACGGCGCGCAGGGCCGTAGCGGGTCGTCCAGCTCGAACCGGACACCACCGCTGCAGGACCCGAGCACTACCCGGACCACCACCACCACCCCGGGATATGGACGGAAATAGCTCAGTTATGCACGTTACCCGCATCGGCCACCGGAGGAATGAAACCGAATGAGATCCGGTGGCCGATGCGGCACATCACACGGGTGACGAGATCACGCGGGACCCAGCGTCATCTGACCCAACAGGTGCGCATCCGGCATCGTCGGGAACGCCACCGCCACCACCTTGGACCACTCCCCTGGCGGCTCGTCCACCCCGTAGGTGCCCGCCCACAATCCGGGGGCCATCTCCGAGTACGGCGTACCGATCAGAGCCCGGGACTCCGCCGTCGGACCCCACAGCGTGCTCCCAACCGGTGCGGCGGGCAGCAGGACCGCGGCGTTACGACGCAACGGCCGGACTGTGGACACCGACCCGTCGTGGGCCTCGGCCTGCATCGTCACGTCGTAGGTCGTGATCCCCGGCAGGTCGTAGCGGCTGAACAGGCCCTGGACCTCTTCAGGAAGCAGCGGCCGATCCGGGGCACCGGTCGGATAGATCCACCCCTTGATGCTCGCGTTGTCGAGTAGATACCCGGCGTACTTCCGAGAACATAGGAACGTGCGGGGCCGCTGCCCGGTCTCGTCGCCGATCAGGTCGCAGATCCGCATCAGGTCTTTGACCGGAGTGGCGTTCGCGACGTCGGACCACGAGGGACCGTAGTCGGCTGAGACGTCGGTCCCGGCACCGTTGGTCTGGGTCACCAGATCGATCTGGTACTCATTCGTGAGCCCGAAGTCGAACTGCCATTTGATGCCGCCCTCGTCGTAAACGAGTTTGTCCTCAGAAATTGCTTGAATGCGCAGCCATTCGACTCGTGCTTGGACACTGGCCACCAGGTTGGAAATCGATCCGATCAAGTCCTTCAACGCGTTCTGCTGGTCGGCGGTCCCGGTCCGCGGGGTCATGAAACGCTGAATCTCCTTCTCGGAGATACGACGCTTCCTCTTGATGGGTGGGAGCTCGCCGGACACCTTCTGGCCGGCCGCCTCACGACCGGCGATCGGGGCTTCGGAGTCCCATCCGATGATGTGGGCCATCACCGGGGTGCTGCGGGCACCGATGACGTACTGGTACTCCACGTCGTCATGGATCTTGTCGGGGAGCCACGTGGACCCCCGGTACGACTCGGGTGCCAGCAGCGCCCGGACGTAGGGGAGCAGCAGAGGTGGTTGCAGCTCTTCTAGTTGCCATATGTTGGTCACTGGAAGATCACCTTCCCGGCCAGGTCGGCCTTGGCCGCCGAGTCGATCCCAGTGCACCTGGACTCGATCACCGAACCGTGGATCAACATGGCCGCGATCGTGTCCCCGAACTGCACGTCGAGGTCACCGGGGAACAGCAGGCCCACGCAGGTCTCCCGACCGTCCGGGCTCGGTGGATTCGCGCCTCCCGCGGTGGTCGTGGTGATCGCGACGTCCGGTGCCGTGCCACCTCCCAACCCGGTGGCGTTCTTCGTCATCACCGGGACGTCGGTGCCGATGTACTGGCCCTTGAACGTCACGCTCACAGGGGATCCCGGCAGTGGTCCGCCCGAAGTGTCGACGTCTCCGGGGTTGATGTTCGACAGCGCCACCAGAGCCGCTTTCACCGCCGCCGCGGTCGCGTTGTACGGGATCGCGGCGGTCGTCTGACCGGAGAACGTGAGCGTGAACGTCCCCGACGTCGGCCCACCGGTGATCGCGACCTGCTGCACCTCGTTCGTCTGCGGGAGATACGGGCCGTACTTCCCACTCGCGGTGATCACACCGAGCGCCGTGCCACCCCGGATGATCCGGCGCCCCGTGGAGTCGGCCACCACGGTGGTGTAGTCCAGGGTGATCCCGGCGCGTTTGACCATGAAATGCTCACTGGCCAACCAGTCCACCGTGGGACTGATCGGCAGGTCCTGTGTCCTCAGCCCGGGGGAGAACCCACCCCCGAACATTGAGTCCGGATACGTCATCGTGCTCGAACTCCATTCGGTCAGTTCGGGGTGGACGTCCACCCGCGGCGCGTGTTCTCTTCAGCCGCCCATCCCGCGAGTTTCGCGGCCTTCGCCGCAGTCGCCGCAGCCGTGACCGTCCCGGCCGGTGTGCCGCCCTGGGGGATCCCCCCGGCACCGACCATTCCCGGCGGGGCCTGGTTCGGTTCCACCAGCAACCCGCGGGACCGGAGACTGTGCAGCATCCGGGTCTCGGCGTCCCGGCGCAGCGCGGTGACCCGGGCGGCGACCACACCGGCGACGGTCTGGGCAGCCTGGTTCGGGGTCATGCCCATGGTCAGCTGGGTGGGGATCAGTGCTGCTGCGAGATCCACGGCCATCGCGCGTTCGGCTTCGGACCCGAACGCGATCCGGTCACCGAGGTACTCCCGGACCGCGAGACGAGCCTCGCGCTGGTCTCCTTCGGAGGGTCCCGACACGGTCGGGTAGAGAACCGGTGGAACGCTGGGAGGAATCTGTTGCGGGGATGGGGACGGGTACTGCTGGGGTGGTGACTGCTGCCCGGCCTGCGGATGGGCCTGTTGCCACTGCGGGTTGGTGATCTGGTTGATCCGCCGATCGACCGCGGTGGTGACCGCACGACCGATCAGATCCATCAGGGCCTGAGCATCGACACCAGCACCCGTCTGCTGACCGGCGTGCGGGACCGTGGTGCCCCCCGGTGCCAGAGCGGGTACGTCGAGCAGACCGGCCCACGGATTCCCCGGTGGCTGTTGCCCGGCCGGGGGATTCTCGGTCCCTCCACCGGATTCAGGTGGGGCGCTGGGCAGCGTGGTCCCGGGCGGTGCTGTGGGGGTGGGTGCAGTCGGTGGAGCAGTCGGGGCGGTCACGGACGGATTCCTCCTGGTTGAGGCGCGACCCGGTCCCGTGCGCTCGATCAGTCCGTGTCCCCGGTGCCCGTGCACCGTGATACCCGGCGTGCGCGCCCGGTGGCCACGCGGTACACCCGGATCTTCGGCGACCACCCCACCGGCACCGGGCCCCCCGGATCACCGGTATCCCATCCGGTCCTACGACCGCGGTAACACCCACACCCCTCTGGAGCGATCAACTGGTATGGACGGACTCACCACGGAACGGATACTGCTGGCCGGGTTCCTCTCACTGTTCCCCACCGGGACCCTGGCGTTGTGGCTCGCCCGATGGTGGGTCCCGCTGGTCTACGTGTTCTGGCTGCTCTGGCCGATCACCGCACTCGCCGTGGCCGCGAAGATCACCGTGATCAGGAGACGCTGACCTATTCAGGGGCCGCCCGGGAGAGGGGGAACCTACGGACCGGGCGGCCCCCCGGGGGCAACCGGTCGGGGGATCATGGTTGCAGCCGTGGTCAGCATAACCGCTAACCCCGTGCTCTGCGCCGCAACCGGATCCGAACCCACTCGGGCACCGTGTCCCACCCGTCCGCAGCCAGGATCAGAGCCCACACGACACCGTCCTCATCGACGGTGAGGTTCGCGCGCCGGGCCGCCGTCGCCGCCTCGGTTCGGAAGCGGCGCAACGCGAGGTTGGGCTGCTGAATCAGGCGAGAGTCCCGGACCACCACCACCGAACCCGGGCGCATGAACCGACACGATAGGGCTACAGCAGCATCGCGACGAGGATCGCACCGAGCGCGAGTAGGCGCCACGAATGCCGGCGTGCCCCCAGCAGCATCCCGGTGTCCCGGTCAGCGCCCACGGCTGGTAACCCGGCGGGCAGGGTCACCGCCACCGGGTGCCCGTACCGGGCGCCGACCGCGGGGTCCAGGAAAGCCAGAAGATACGCGTCGTTGGACACGACGTCCCCGACCCGAAGCGAATCGGCGATCCCGGGTGGAAGCGGTGTGAACACGGTGACGTCCCCGGGCAGTGGGCTCCGGGCCACCACACGATCCAACTCACCCACCAGTGTCAGATCACCGGAGGTCAGATCACCGGTGCGCAACCGCCGGTCCAGGACCCCGCTAGCCAAGTAGCGGTCCACCGCTCTCCGCTCACCGGAACTGGTGTCCCTCGTGATCCGGTCGAACAGATCCCCGTAGCCCGCGACACCGGTCGTGTCGGATCGACGTTCGAAGGTCGCCCCGTGAGGTGGCGGGGGGATCCGGGCACCGACACCACCAGGTCCTCTCCGGCGTTGTCCTATCGGCCGACGCCCGATCTCCCGGTTCGCCGCGGCACGCTGGGTGTCGACCACACCAGGGATGTGGGGTATCACCACCGACCGGCACCACCGGTGGAACGGTGGCCGCGGGAAATCACCGGCCAGGGTCCGGAAATCCTCGTCGAGATCCCGGACCTGCCCGGCGCAGTCCAGGCACACCATGGTCGTCGCCGGATCGATCACCGCGAGGACTTGTTTCCGGATCCGGGGGACCGTGGCCACGATCTGACGCTAGTCGCGGATCGCGGCGATCTCGTCCGGGGTCATCCCCGCCCAGATCCCGTGCTGCGGACCGGTCCGCAGCGCGAAGTCCAGGCACTGTCCGTTGACCGGGCAGTCCAAGCACACGGCCTTGGCCCGGACGGTCCCGGAACGGTCGTCCTTGTCGGGGAAGAACAGATCGGGGTCTGCATCCCTGCAACTGCCGAAATCCTGCCAGTTCACCGCGCCCTCCCCCGGTGTCATCCCGCGAGTTCCATGATCTCCGGCATGTCCCGGAGCCGGCACACGGCACGGTGGTGGACCGCTCTGGCGGCGTTGGTGTTCTTCCCCGTGGCCGCCGCGATCTCACCGAGGTTCATGCCGGTGATGTAGCGCATCATCAGGCACTGGGCCTGCACCTGGTTCAGGGTTCCGATCGCGGCGAGCAGGATCTGCAGGGTTTCCGCCGAGACCACGAGCTGATCCGGTGTCGGAGCCGGATCGACGACGACG
Organism: Tetramorium parvispinum; assembly: GCA_011638315.1. Taxonomy (NCBI): domain Eukaryota; kingdom Metazoa; phylum Arthropoda; class Insecta; order Hymenoptera; family Formicidae; genus Tetramorium; species Tetramorium parvispinum. Next base: position 25,067 of record VBVR01000243.1, on the reverse strand, counting down.
ACCTCACTGGTGTCCCAACGATCGACGCCGGGGTGGCGTCGGGTTCTCCTGGCCCGGTCCGTGATCAGATTCCGCGCGATCGTGAACAACCATCTGACGGGGTCCGTCCCTTGATCCCGGTACCGGTCGATTGCCTGCAACGCTCTGAGGAAAGTCTCGGACGTCAGGTCATCTGCATCGCACCCGGTGATCCGTTTCTTGATGTAGGCGCGGACCCGGTCCCGGTTGGCCAGGTAGAGCTCCCCGAACGCCTTCCGATCACCGGCCCTAGCCCGATCGACGAGCTCATCGATGCCGGTGACCGGTGCGCAGTAGTCGACCATGGTGATCTCCTCTTGTCGGTGCGGTGTCGTCACACCTGCATGTCGTCGACAACACGAGTCACGTTACAGAGTCACCACGTCATGTCAATGGTTCATTCGGTGTCGAGACTGGAGTTCCACCCCGCATAGCCGGCCAGCAGCAGCCCGTTGACCACCGCGACCGAACCGGCACGGGCCTGCTCGGCGACCACCGAACGCAACCGCCACACCACACCCCGACCAGGAGCACCCGCCAGACGCACCAGATCCTCACTGCACCACCGGCGCGCCAGATCCTCCGGAGTCTCCGCAGGGCGAACCGCCCACACGTCGGCCTGCCGCGCCATCAACCCGGTCACCACCGAGACCGAAGCCCCGATCGCCGCAGTGGCCGCCGCGTAGTAGTGGGCTTCCAGATCGGTCGCGGTGTCCGCAGCGGCAGCGACACCTCGAGCAGCCGCACCCACCGCAGCGACACCCACCACTCGACGACACGCCTCCAACTGCCGGTGCACTACCGGCAGTGTCCGCTCACGGGACACCGCCAGCAGCTGCGCCACCACCGGCCCGGCCCACACCAGGATCTGATCGGTGGTCGGCAACAACCGCGGCACCGCGGACCTCAGGGCACGCCGGGAGCCCCCCACCCCGACCACCCGGTCCCGCAGAGTCACGCAGAAACCACGCAACCCGTCCTCTATCTCCCTGGCCGCGCGCTGCTCCTCCACCAGCAGGCCGTCCATCAGGGCCTGGGTCCGGCCGGTGACCTCCCGGATCGCCGATGGTCTACCGCTCACACAGCCCCCGAAGCTCTATCGCCGTGCGGACCACCCGGTCGTACATCACCCACACCCGATCATCCGGTGTCTCCCGTTCAGCCAACGCGACCCGCAGGTAGGCGGCGGCGTCCAAAATCTCCTCGTAAGCGTCCCTGAGATGATCCCGCCCGTTCCTCGGTTGCAGCAGGGTTCCATACCGCTCCAACCCGATCCGTTCCCGCTCGGAAACGTCCGGAACGACGGCCGACCCACCCGGGTAGAGGTCCAGGTCCTTGATGACGAGCCGGTGCGCCCCGGGGACACCGTGCTGGGGGATCGGGTCCGGTTGATCAAGGGTCAGCACCGTGGTCACCGGCCGGCCAAGCGGGCACCGGCGTCGCCCGGGTTGTTCACCACGCCACCGACCTCACCTGTCGGAGTGCTCGACGTGCCACCGGAGACCCCCACCGGGGTCGGGGCCCCGAACACCCCGGACTCCACCCCCCCGATCACATCGGTTCTGGCCGCGGTCTCCTCGGTGATCTCCCGCTCGATCCGGGTGATCTCCTCGTCGGTGTAGCCGCGCCGACGCAGCACCTCACGTCGGGAGATCACCCCGGCCACGTAGTCGTCCCGCAGCTGCGCGGCGTCGACCACACCCCCAGACCCCGTTCGGACCTCCATGCCGCGCTGGGGGTACACGACCAGCGGGTCCACGGCCAGACCACGGACCACCGCGGTGACCACCGGGTCGATCCCCGGGTCGTCTGCCACCACCCCGGCGGTCCAGTGCGCGTGACAGTCCAGGACCGTGTTGACCAGGGATTTCCAGTCCCTTATGCACTGGGTGCGCAGGGATTCGAAGGTGACGTCGGTCTCAGCGTTCAGAATCTCGAGCGCGTACCCGGTGACCTGACCCAGGCCCGCCAGCGTGGACTGGTCGACCCTGGCCAGCCCGAAACACCCGTAGAGCTCGTCCAGGAGTACGGCGCGCTGGTGTTCGATCATGCTTGGGTCGGTCGGAAGGGTGATCGGCACCACACCGGTGCCACCGGGTAAGGCCAACACGTCCGCGATGTCCTTGTGGACACGGCCGGTTCGCTCCAACTGGATCAGCGCCTGGTCACCCACCACCGCGAGCGTCGCATGAGCGTTGTGGGCCGCAGCCAACCACGACCGGCCCTCCAAAGCGTCGTACCGATCGGCCGTCGACATCGCCCGACCGGTCACGATCGACTCCCCGCGCTCGGTGCGCAGTGTCTTGCGACACCCCCGCAGCAGCGCCCACGGCACGAACGGCACACCGGTCGGGGTCCTGCGCAACAGCACGTCCTCACCGCCGGGGCGTTCCTCCCACCACGACTCCACGCACTGCAGAGTGGGTGTCCCGGTTTCTTTCGTCCCGTCCGGACCGGGGTAGGTGTAGACCTCGTTCTTCCACTCCCGGCGGACGGTGATCTGGCGTGACCGACCGTCCTCACCGGCCACCCAGTGCGTGACCCACAGCGCGGCGTAAGTCGGTTTGTCCGAGCGCTCGGCACTGAAATCCAGACGGACCGCGTCGGAGGGCCAGAACTCACACCAGCACGTCCCGGCTGCGGGGTCGAACCTGATTCGGACGGGGCAGTCCGAGGCCAGCAGTGCCTCTCGGGTCACGTTGACGATGGAGTACTCGTTGTCGTCGCTGCTGCCGGACAGTTCGGGGCTGGCGTCCAGGCACCGGTCGATCACTTCCTGCGCCGCTGTGGACTGGAGCACGATCCCGAAATCAGTTGTCAACCTGTTGACCAAAAAATCAACAGATTTCGCTATCTCCTGGCAATAGTCGTGTACTCGGAGATGCTCCGGGAGACGACCGGCCTGCCACCACCGCACCGCGCCCTTCTCGCCGCCCGCCTCGCCACCGGACTGCAACTCGATCAGGCACCGCTGGTTGATGTGGTCGTAGCGGGTCCCGTCGTAATAGGACCGGAGGACCGCGACCCCATCTCGACGCCGCTGCTCCACGGCGGCGCGCCAGTCCTCCTCGCAGGCGTAGGTGATCTGGGCCAGCGGGGACGGGATACGCACACCGACCTGACCGGGTTCGCTCACTCCTGACCACCCACCACGACGTTGACCGCGAAACCGGGGATTCCCAAACCGAAATCCGGATCGGCCGACGCTGGGCGGATCGGAGCGCGCAGCTGTGTTTCGTCGAGGCTGACCGTTGGCCCATCGGGTCGGAGACCAGCCGGGCAGCCGATCCACCGAAACTTCTCACCGCACGGCCGGCAGGTAACCGTGAGATCCACGGAGTAAGCCGTGACCGGTCCGTCGTCGGTGGAGAAGATCCTGTTGACCTCGGCATTGACGGAGAATTCCTCGTGCGAGCACGGGCGGTCCGGGTCCGGGACGGTGGTGGCCATGCGGGGAGGTTACTTGCGAACCTACGGGGTACGGCCTGCGGTGACCCCGGTCCGGTACTCGGCGATGGTCCCCCCAGCCAGAGACAGGCCCCACCACAGGTGCCACAGGGCCATCACCGTGTCGTCGTGCTCCCCCACGCCTTCCAGGCTTCCGTCGTTCCATCCGAATGCGGCGAGCTCCACGAGCATGTTCTCGACCTCGTCGACCCTCAAACCACCCGGCCGGTAAGGCAGCGACCAGCGGCGGTTCGAGAAGTCGATGAGCAGCGCCGGGACACCGATCAGCAGAGACCGCTTGTCGTCGCCCACGGTGTGCCGAACAACCGGGACCTCACTGGTGCGCTCCAGGGTCTGCGACCAGATCACCTGAGCGGCGTCGGACTCGATGACGACCGCTCCCTCGTGGTAGAGCCGGTGCTGGGCGACGATCAACTCGCACTGCTCCTGGTACGTCAGTCCCTGCCACCGGTGGACGTCGACGACGCGTTTACGGCCGGTCCTCAGGTCCAGCACCCCGGTTATCTTCACCAGCCAGTCCCCGCCGATCTTCTCCGACCACGCGAGGTCCCACGCCGAAACCACCCACTCCACCCGCTCCATCCCCAACGGCACCACGTAATGCGGCAGACACGACCTCCCCGAATCCAGCATCGGCGCCATCAACGACCGCGGGAACAGACTTGCTTCCTGCGACCGGGGTTCGGTCAACATCTCCCGCCCGTACAACAACGGGCCCTGAGTCTTGGCCTTCGCCACCAGACACCGGGTGTTCTCCTCGCAGTTCTTGCACGGCAGATCCCGTTTCACCGCCACCCGGTTCTCCGGGGGCGCCGACTCCACCAGGTCGATGCAATTTTGCAGCGCAATCGCCGGCCACCGCGCCGGCCACAGCGACACCCGGGAGTTCACCGCCACCGTCGACACGCGCTCCGGTTCCGGGACCGTGCCGTCGACCAGGGACCTACCCAGCGCCACGCGAGATCCTCACCCACCGCTCCAATACGTCCCACGCCGAACGGGCCGCGCGCTCCGCATCCGGGTGCGGGCGCAACGTGCCCTCCACACACAGCACCGTGCCCCCGGGGGCAAGCAGACCCGGGGGCACGGCATCACCCACCATGACACACCACTCGGTACCCGCCACGGGGCCCTTGGCGACGACCTCAACCCGGGGTAGCACCGTCACCGGCGAACCCACGGAGCCATCTCGCGACCACCGCGCACTGAAGCAGGGTAAACCGGATCGGGGGGCACCCGGGGTGCAGCGTGGTCACCAGGCACCCGTCCCGGTCCATCTGCCACACCACCTGACACCGAGCCCCCTCACGGCGGTCCCAGTTCGTCTCCACCACACACCGGTCCCCCTTGGCGTTGACCGTGGTCGGTTCGGTGTATTCCGCACCGTCTCTCATCTCAGTTCCTCCCTCTCCGTCGACTCGCTATCACCACTCTGGTGATCCACCGATCCACCGCACGCGCCACAGCTGATGCGGTCTCCATCGCCCACCAGCGGGTCGGGTCCGATCCGGGGAGTTCCTGAATCTCCCTGGCCACGATCCACAAGGGGCGCGGTGGAACAGTGGGGTCACGGTTGCGGACCATCGCCAACCGAACCGGTGCGGCCACGGTGAGCACAGTGACCCCGTAATGCGCGACCGCGTGCAAAGGCACGATCACCTCCCCGCACCCGGGGCACACACCACCGGGGTGCTGAATGCACCGATGCCTTGTGTGTCTCATGCGCCCGTCAACCACGACACGATCGGACCCAGCGCACCCATCAGACCGAGGAACATCACCCCGGTGAGCGCGAACAACACCGGGACCGCCATATACCTGTCCGTTCCGCTGTCGGTTGCCGACCATCCCAGGGAATGACGACGCCACACCTCCCCGTATCTGACCGCGTTGTATACGGCGCACAACGGCACACCGCTCGGGGTCAACAGATCGACCAGGACGTGCACACCGCACCCGAGCGCGACTCCAGCACCCCACCACCAAGCCCAAGGAGCCAGCGGGGGGATCAGAGACGTCACCGCTGTGACCGCAGATCCGACACCCAGGCACCATTCCAGACAGTAGGATGGTCCGCGATCGAGATCACCCCGATCGGTGTCCTTCCGGGTCCGAATCAGATAACCCAGATACGCGGTGCCCCTGGCCAGAGCCGCGAAAGGGTGCATCCGACCCTTGTACCTAGGTCCCACCAAACCTGGCCACGTCGAGGACACCACGACCAGAGACCCGAAAGAGAAACAGATTACAGGATTGATCCCGGCGGCCACGAGAATAGATGTCGCTCCCATCGCCACCGGAGCCGAAGCAGCGTAGTAGCACAGTCGAATCACTCCGACTCACCTCCCTGTCCCGATGAACGCACAAGAGCCCATAGTTCGATATCCTCGAACCGGTACCGGCTCGGTCTACCGACACCGGACTCCACTGGGTCGGGGAAATTCTGGTCACGATCCCGGGCGTTCCTCAAGGTCTTGATCGTCAGTGCCAGCCGCTCAGCTGCATCACTCAACGTGACCAGATCCAGCGGCGCCGGACCTGCCTCACCGAGGTCCGGATCACCTGCCTCAGCGTGGCCTGTTTCCCCAGGATGAGGTTGCCTCACAGCATCGTGACCATAGGGATTCGCGGATCGGCCCCGACCTGCCTCACCGAGGTCCGGGAACGAGGTCACGACTCCGGACAGTGAGTACTCCAGAGCCTCCTGAGGAGTCATGTAGATCACCTGGACCGGGGTGGCCTCCCCGGCGTACACCACATACACTCGGCCGACGATTTTCACCGTCCGCGGATAACGGCCGCCCACCTTGCATTCCGGTGCCAGCATGTTCCACGTGGACGTGGTGGCGCGCCCGAGGATTCTGGTCGACAGGTTCTCCCGCGCCGCGGTACCCCCGATGGACTGGCACGTCAGTTTCTGCGAGATGACCAGCATGTGCATTCTAGCGGCCCTTCCCATCGCCGCGTACCGTCCGATTGCCTGCAACGCCGGTGGGGACGCCGGTCCGTTGACCTTCTCCCGGTAGTGCATCCACCACCGGCGTATGTCCATCTCCAGAGTGTTCAATTCCTCGATCACCAGGAGTAGGCGGGGTCCCACCAGATCCGGATCGACGTTCCCGGATATGTCGGCGTGTTCCTGCACGATCCGATACCTGCGGTCGATCTCGGCTGAGGCCCACATGAGGGCGTTGTGTATCTCCTCCTCGCTTCTGGCGTAGAGGACACCGGGGTGTTTCTCCGCCCACATCTGCGAGGTGATCTTACGGTCCAGGATTACCGCTATTCCGCCTTCTTCCAGGTGTTGTGCCAGTACGATCGTCCCCGCAACTGATTTACCCGCACCGGTGGCCATCGACAATCCGACATGGGGTGCTTCGGCGTCGAAATCCAGGGTGAAAGGATGATCTCTGGGAGCCAGTCCCAACACCGGCCTGCCCTCTTTCGCCGCTTCGAGGAGTTCCCGGATACCGCTGTCGTTCAGTGTCACCCGATCCCGTGGTGCCGGGGCCGGTATCAACTGAAGGAACGGACGCTCACCCCGCAACTCCAAAGCGTGATCAGGGCGGGACAACCCGATTTTCCGGGCCACGTCCCGCACCAACGCCGTCTCCTGCGCCGTATTAGGCGTGAACGTCGCCGGCAGATAGATCCTCGTCGGCCGGTCCTGGACGTCCACCGGAACCGAGATCCACGTGTGCGGGTCCAGGACGTACCTGGCGTCCCCCAGACGGCCCGCCAGCAGCTCCGCCAGAGGACCGATCAGCTCCCGGCGGTGGATGTAGCGCCGGGACTGCTCCCACACCGCCCACCCACCGGTGACCAGTCCACCCCACGCACCGACCCGCAGTGTCGCCATGGTGCTCACGACGTCGGTGGCCAGACCGACCGGGACCGCTGCGGCACCCAGGGCGGCACCGAGTCGGATCGTGGAGCGTCGCCGCAGCGGCCAGTGCGCCCACCGGGACGCACGGCGACCGTGGGGGGTGTGGGACTGGGTTCCGCGCTGGGACCACCGGGCGTCGGTCCGCCGGTGACCGTCCAACTCCAACCCCGACACGAAACGGGCGGCGCGGCGCAGTCGCCCGGTCTTCGGTGGCGGGGGGATCAGGAACGGGGCGCTCACCGGTAGAACCCCCCGTGGCGGGCCTGGCGAGCCCTGGTGAGGGCCCCCAGGAACACCAGGGACCCCACCACGACCACGACCACGACCAGACCGATCGTCAACGCGTTGGCCGTGCCCCACTGCACGAGCGCGACCAGACCGACGACCAGGAGGAACAGCAGGACGCACCCGACCGCAGCGGCCAGGACGGCACCGCCGGCGGTCAGGTACGGGGCGTACCGCTCCAGGCGCCCCACCGGGCTGGTGGTGGCCCGGTCGTCGATCATCCAGTGGTCGTCGGTGACCCTGCGCAGGGTCACCGTGCGGGGTAGTGCCGTGCCGGTCCCGAGACCGGCCATGAGATCGGCCACGGTGCCCACCACGGGCCCCGAGGATTGTTCGTAGGGTGCGACCACTCCGGGCGGGGGCAGGTGAGTGCCCGCTGCCCGGGTGGTCTCCTCGTGATCGTTCATTGTTTTTCCTCCCCCCGACCGGGGTGATCTGTTCGTCAGCCGAGAATCCGGCCCAGGACACGACTCACGACACCGGGGGTGGATCTCCGGTTGTTCTCGATATCGGAGTGCGCGCACTGCAATGCGACGATCGCATCGACATTGGCCGGTGCCGCGTGGATACCGGAATACCTCCCGTGCTGGATTCTCGCGGCGATGACTCTCTCGTCTTCACTTCTCCGAAATGCCATTTCTTTCCCTCTCTCTTGTGATCCACGTAGGTCGTGGACGTCTCATCGGCCCGCACCGGCGAGCGTCAGCTTGCGGTGGCCCTGCTCGGCGATGACCTGCCGGACGATTCGGGATCCGTCCCTCGGCGCCCCGGGGAACTGTCGGTGTACTTCGGCTCCGGTCACCTGGTGGCCCAGAGCGAGCTGGCGACGGACCCACGTGCGACGCTCCTCGGGCGTCGCACTGGGGGTGTCGTCGGTGTCGAGGTTGTCGCGCGACGTGTCGCGACGTGTCGCGAGTTGTGTCGTGAGCTCTGCGACACGTCGCGACAACCGATCGGTCTCCTGTCGCGCGGAAGTCAGCTCAGCCCGCTGTGTCGCGTCGGCTTGTCGCGCCTTGTCGTCGATGTCGCGACGTGTCGCGGCCAGCTCAGCGGCGGTGTCGTCGCGTTCTTGTCGCAGCTGTCGCAGCTCGGTGTCGCGACGCGTGGTGTCGTCGGCTTGTCGCGTCGCGACACGGTGGACGTCCTGCCCGAGCTCGGTCAGCAGCCACAACAAAACGGGGAAGAACGACAGCAGCAGCGCCAGGAAGAAGTGCCGGTCGTAGAGCGCCGAACCGGCCCCGATGATCAGTGACATGAGGGCCGCGGTGACCCGCAGCGGCCGGGACCATCGTGAGGTCGCCCCGAGATCGAGGAATACCCGATCGGATGACAGGCCGACGACCAGCGCGGTGGAGACGGAGAACCCGAGACCGGCGCCGACGAGCCAGTTGCCTTGGGCTCCGGTAACGACGAGGAGTGCGTTCCAGGCTTCGGTGGCCACGACGACCGCGGCGCAGGCCCAGGTCCCGGCGGTGATGACCCAGGGTTTCTGGGGTGTGTCGTCGTGGTCCATGTATCTCTCCCCGGTCGCGGTGTATCTGTTCTGTGTCGTCGAACGTTGAACTACGGGCGTGACAGTGTCCTGCACGGTACAACGTGTGTGCAGATTTGTCCGTGACAGACCAGGGCTACGGGCTGGGGTGACGAGAGAGGATGAAGAAAATGGAACGGAGAAGGAAGAGTCAAGGACCTGCTGTCCGGGCGCGTGAGCTGGCGAGGCGACTCTGTGAGCTACGGGAGCAGTCCGGGTTGAGTGCTGCGGAGGCGGCGGAAGCGCTCCAGTGCGATCGGACGTACATCAACCACCTGGAAAAGGCCAGGAGGATCCCGGGTTACCCAGCCCTGGTCGTGCTCCTGCAGGCGTACGGAGCTGTGGATCAGCTCAAGGAGCTGGCTGGGATCAGGGAGGAAGCCCACATCCGAGGTTGGTGGGACATCACCGGACTGTCGTCGCCGACCAAGACCTACCTTGGGCTGGAAAACGATGCTTCGTTGTCTCGCTCGTTCGCCCAGGAACTGGTTCCCGGGCTCGTGCAACGTCCGGCTTACGCCACAGAGATCGAGAGACTCCACGGAACAGACGATGAGAAGATCAAGAGAGCCGTCTCGACCAGGTTGCTCCGGCAAGGCCGCATCGGGGACGGGCTGACTGTTGAGGTGGTGGTCTCCGAGGGACTTTTGTGGAGAACCCTGGCCATGGGCGAGTCAGGTGTAGACCAACTTCGATACCTGAGGGACACAGCTGATGATCCTTCTATCCAGGTCTCGGTGCTGGAGTTCGCGAGCGCAGCCCATCGCGGCATGACAGGAAGTTTCTCGATCTTGGATTTTCCCGAGGGATCAGGTGAGATGGCGTGCTACGTGACGTATGCGCACGGTGCGAACCTCGTTGATAACCCGGTTGTGACATCTGGGCTGGTGGATCTGTTCAACGAAGTCAGAGGTATAGCGTTGGGAGTTGCAGAGAGCACCGCCATGACAGCGGTGATGCGAGAAATGGGGACAAGATGACTCGTACAGTGATCGGATGCCAGGCCGAAGTGGTCGGGGAGTTCTGGAAGTCAACGGACAGCATCTTTACCTCCGCTGACCAGTGCGTTGCGGTGGCACGGCTGGACAACGGTGGCCGGGCGGTGGCGCACTCCCGCCACCTCGACGCCGGCCAGCTCAACTTCACCCCCGGTGAGTGGACCGCGTTCGTCGCCGGAGTGAAGCGAGGTGAGTTTGACTGACCCACAGCGCCCACCTCAACCAGGGGTGGGCGAGGATCGCAACCGAGTAGGCTGAAGATCGCTGGTCGATCGGATGTCGACGACACGGAGGGCCCCCACTACCGGATGACGCCGGGTGGGGGCCCTCCCCCGTTCCCGGGCAGGTGCCGAGCGGATCTGGCGAGCCCTAGGACCAAGCGGATCACGTGCACGGCGAACAGCTGGGGGACACCGAGCCCGGCCAGGGTGGTGGCGAGGTCTTCGACCGTGGCGGTGAGCCGGTCGGGTGCCCTGGGGAGTAGGTAGGTGTCGGCCGATACCCCGAGCCACCTACAGCAGGTGACGTACCCGGTCAGGCCGATGTGAGCGTGGTTGCGTAGGCGGCTGAAGTTGCTGGGGGACATCCCGGTGTGCTCGGCGACCCGGCGCCAGCTGAGCCCCTCGGTGGCGCGTCGGGTGTCCAGGGCGGTCCACAGAGCGGCGGTGTCGACTGTCACGGGATCCATACTGTTAGAGTATCGGAACAATCGTTCGAAGTCTGTACCATGGAGGTGTGCGCGACGGCGCACCGGACCATCAGGAGATCCCCATGAGTTCACACCGTCCCGGCAACACCCGGAACCCTCTCGACTTCCCCCTTCCCGGCTGGTGGACACCGGCCTGCCTGATCTCGTTGGCCTTGGAGATCCTCGGTCTGGTCGGTGGGTGGTGGTGGCTGGTTTTCCCGGCCGCGCTGCTGGTCATCCCCGCAGTGATCACATACCTGACCCGGTGTCGGGCCGCATACCTCAGCCGGAAAGCCCCATCGGACCGAGATGGCCGACCGCGGGTAGACCTCGACAGCGCACGCCGATGGCTGGCCGTTTTCGATCACGTGGAGCGTTTCGGCGGCAGGTTCGGCCTGCCCCTCAAAGACATCTACACGATCTCTCGTCGGTCTGTGATCTCGATCCTCGACGACCACGGGGACATCCAGACCGAACGCAGCGACGAACAACTCTTCGCCGCGGTCGCCCAGTGGCATCCGGAGTTCCAGGACACGCTGGACACGCTGGCCGAATTCCGCCCGTTCCCCGGTGACCGTCGATCGTTCGACGAGCCCGTGTTCATCACAGCCCGGGACGCCGCCGGGAGACTCCTCGACCTGGCCTTCCAGGTCCGCAGCGCTGCGGACCTCAAGGAGAACCGGACATGAGGGGCCTGACGGCGTTCGTCCTCTGCGCCGTGGTGGTCGGGGCCTACGCGATCAAACACGGCGCCACGATCGACGCCGGCGACCAGATCCCCGGTATCGGGGCCATCACCCGGCAACTCCAGGACACCGCGGGCGACATGCCCCGGTGGAACCCCGGGATCCCGGACCTGGACTGGTGTCTTACCCAGGACAGGGTCTTCGGGGAACACGGGTTCGACATCAGCGGTGACAGCCTCTGCCAGGGCCAGACCATGGACCACTGGCGATCCCAGAAGGGACAACCCTCGTGACCGACCCCGTGAAGATCTTCACCGAGCTGGGTGGCCAGTTCTCACCCGACCTCGACGCCTATGCCAGTGGTGCCATCGGTGTGGGGCAGATCCGTTGCCTGCTGTGCAAGGTCGCTCCGTGCCGCTGCCGGCCGTGTCCCGGGTGCAGTTGGCACGGGGCCCCGAACGAGCCATGTCAGGCATGTGGGAGGACCCCGTGACACACACCAGGATCCTCTCTGTCAGACCTGCCGGACCGGACCACCAGGTCGTCTCCGTCCAGTCGGACAGCCGGGGTTATCGGCGTCGGCCGTGCGAGGAATGCCCCTGGCGTGTAGACCGAACCGGGGTGTTCCCGGTGGAAGCGTTCTACGCCTCGGCACGGACTGCTGAGGACATGGCGACAAGCATGTTCGGATGCCACACCCACGGTCACGATCACCCGGTGCACTGCGCTGGTTTCCTGCTCCGTGGCGGGGACCACAACCTCGCGCTGCGGATGGCCATCGCTGCAGAGAAGGTCGACCCGGGTCGGGTGACCGATGGTGGGCACGAGTTGTACTCCGACTATCGGGCGATGGCCGTGGCCAACGGTTGTGACCCGGACGACCCGAGGATCAGGGCGGTGAGAGTCCAATGAAGATCATTGCCACGCGGCAGGTCGAGATCCCCAGCGGCGGTACGGTCACCGGTGACCTCGAACTGGACATCGTCCTACGAGGAGAAGGCAGCGAACGGACCTTGTGGGTGTCCGTGCACCGCCGGAATCCAGCCGGGCACCGTATCGAGGTCGGCAACACCTTCGGGGTGTTCCGGCTGTTCGACGAACCGGAGTGAGGGACGGATGAACACCCGAGTAGTCCTGTCGGCGACCTTCGGTGCGGTCGTGGCGGCCCTGGCCCTTGGGATCGGGGGGCTCCACAACATCCCGGTCATCCTGTTCACGGCTCTGGTCATCCTGGTCTGCACCCAGGTCGGATACCTCATCGGGAGATCGTGATGAGCCGACCGATGACCACCGACATCCAGCGCTACTTACGGCACCTTCTCCTCACCCATGTGCACCTGGACAACGTCACAGTGTCACAGACGAGATCAGGTGGATGGCTCATCTCCGGGAAGGCGTGTTCGGCGACGGTCGGCGCGACGCTCGATGAGCTGGCCGTAGAGAAAATCATCGACATCGACCACGACGGTGAGGTCTTCCTGACCTACAGCTCCGGTCTGGAACTCCTGGAGAACCTGGACTGTCAGTTCGGTATCCCGTCGTGAGCGCCCCGAAGTGGTGGAACTTCTGGACCCCGGTGACCGGGACCCTCTACGGGATCCGGGTCTATCACCCCACCGACTATCTCACCTGGCTGCGCCAGACATCCCAGGGACTCGGGGAGCACCCCATCAGACCCAGGATCGTGTACGGCTACGGCGGCCAGACCATCCGCAGACCCGAAGCACGCTGGACCGAGCACCTCTGGGGTGGTGGCCGCTACAACCAGACCGCGAAACCCTTCGCCGACACCGTGCCGGGTTGGCGGCAGGACGGCACCCTGGACGAGGTCATCGCCGCCGGTGGCGTGTTCGTGATCAGCCAACGTCGCACGATCATGCTGGTGTTGAACATCACCGAGGTCTGGTTCGCCATCAAGTTCCGGAGACCTCTCTACAACGACAGGCACAACCGGTGCCGGCGCCGGGTCGGCATCCCCGAGCAAAGAGTTCAGCGGGCAATCAGGGACGACGCACGCGGCATCGGCGGCGGTGTCCACCGGTACGGCCACAACCCCGCCCAGAGGACCTCCGTGGGGCCCAGGAGGACCCAGTTTTCGGCGGTTCCGGTACGGAGGCCCAGGGGCGGGATGCTCCGCAGTCCCGTCGCTGCGGTGGTCCTGCTCGGTCTGGGGGTCCTCTGCCTCCCCGGGTGGCCCGTGTACACCGCTATAGCGTGGATCGCGGGGCACCTCGCCGAGATCCTCGTGGTCAGCGTGCTCGCTGCTGCGGGGATCGCGACAGCGATGCGACCCAGGACCACCAGGCGTCGCAGGACGAGGTCCAGGAGGAGACGGTGAAATCCTGCCGAAACCCGGTGTGCGACCGTGCGACCAGACCGGGGTGGGGGTGGTGCTGCGGGTCGTGCTGGCTGGCCGACCATTCCGGGTACGAGGTTCCCGACACGGCATCTCTCGGGCACACCATGGCGTGTGAGGCGGCCCAGCGGGTAACGATCCTGGGCGAAACCCGATAGACCCTGTATGAGATCACTGGAAGAAGACACCACCATGAGCCGTGACCCCAGCGGGAACCTGCCGATTTTGGTGCTGAGCTCGGTCCTGTCCGTGGGGAGCACCGGTATCGGGTTCTGGACCGCGGTCTTACCTGGTCTGTCGGGTCCCGCGGCCGGTCGGGTGTTGGTCCCGGTCCTCCTGGCAGCGGTGTTATGGATCATCGGTCTGGGGTCCGCCCTGGCCGGGAACACCAGGAACGGTTCGATCGCGGTGATCTTCGGTTTCTTTCCGCTGCTCGGAGCGATCACCGCAGCGATCACCGCGATCATCTAGTGGAGGGAGGTGACCCGTGACCAATCCCAAGGGGTGGTGCTGCACCGGATGGCCGCACTGCGACCACGCCAGTAGCTGAGCCACAACGACCGTGAAGAGGAGATCGAGGAAACAAGTCATGGCAGGCCAGAACAGGGGTCCCGGAGCGCTCACGCAGCTGTTCACGGGAACGCACGTCGAAACGATCCACATGACCGCCGATGAAGCGGTCAAAGCGGGAATCGCCGAGTGGACGGGGAACCTCTTCACCGGCTACTACGCCGGGCCCGTGACGCGGACGAGGCCGTAACAGGACTGTGCTGGGCGGGGACGGTCACCCGGTGAGCACCAGGAGCAGAGCACCGGACCGGATGGGTGCTTGTCACGTAGGCTGCCTCTGGTCGCCCAGCCACCCCTTGTAACACCGCCCCCTCGGTCGGCGATGAACACCATGACAGCACCGACCGAGGGGGAACGATGAACCTGCACGACAAACTGATCACCATCGAAGCACTGGGCGCCACCGTGATGATCCTGGGATTCATGATCCTGCTACTGCTTCTGGCCCTTGTCTGACTCAGAGTCGACCACGACTTCCAGCCACAACCCCGAAGGACCGGTCCGGCCATCCGGTGGACGCTCGATACGCGGCGCAAGCTTCGCCATAAATCGGCTCGTGTCGTCCGGGACCAACCGCAACCCGGGGATCGGTCGCTTCCCCTGAGGACCCCTCGCCAGGGCGTCGAAACACACCTTCGCCAGAGGCCACAGATTGTCGTCGTCGGCGCGCCGGTGATCCCCAGGTGCCCACACCAACCCGACCGTCAGGTGACGGCACGGCACCAACCCGGCCATCGTCGCAGCAGCAGCGACGGCATCGACGACTTCTTTGACGGCCTTGTGTCGGACATACCAGTGCCCGTACCGGGAGTTACCCCGCAACGCGTCCCACACGCGACGGTGCTTGACGACTCTCCTGGTCACCGGGTCCACGACCGGCCAGCCACCACGCCGGCGTTTCGCCTCGAATTCCAGATCCCACCGCGGCAGGTCGATCCGAACGACACCACCGCCCGGCACCCGTGGTGCCACGACCACCGCGACCGGGGAATGCGGAACACCACCGAGCTGGCGGGCCAACTTCGGTGTCAGGGCGAACAGGCCATCCTGTCCGGGCAATCCCTCCAACGGAAGCATGTACGGCATGTGATCATTCATATCACGTTCCGCAACCGGGATCACCTGTAATCAACTCCGTGCCCGCCAAACCGAGAATGTTCGACACCACAGAACCGGGGACATGCCGGTATCGGGCCGTGAAACCACCGGCGATGAGGATCGCGATACCGGCGACCCGGCGCTCGTCCGGGTCGGGGAAATGCCGGGACAGGAGGTCACTGACCTGCAACGACTCGTGGATCTGCGCCCTGGCCACCGGATCGTTGGCGCCCTGGCGGAATCGGTTCACGCACCCGATGGCCTCGGTCACGTCATACAGCTGTCTGCCGATGCTCACTGCTCACCACTTCCCTCGGGACCGGTCACGGGTGTGAGCATCGTCTCGATGACCAGACCGGCCGCAGCGAGATCATGATCGGTGGGAACACCGCTGTAGTCACCACCACCGCACGCCGAACAGGGCCCGGTGCGTCGGACGGCGTCGGCGAGTCGGTAACAGTCGGGGTAGCTGCCGCGGATCAGAACCACGGCTTGGTTAGGTCCGACGTCCAACCCGAGATCGACGAGGTCCTCGGCTGCGTGCCTGAGTGCTTCCGGGTTCAGCTGGGTCCATTTCCTGGCCAGGACTTCCACGAGCGCGGTGACCGCGTGCTCGTGTGCCTGCTGGTCTGTGGGTTCCGGTGGGGTGAACAGACCACCACCGACTACTGGGTCCGTCATGATTCTCCCTCTCGAACCCCGGTACCGCGAGCGGACACGTTCACTCTGTCCGCTCGCGGTACCGGGTCATCTACTACTTACTTCCGCTCCACCTCCACATTTCTCGCCAAGCCTCACCATTCCTTTGAGCACACTCAGTGAACTGGGCACCCAATTTTATGCTCCCGTCACTACGATGGTAAGGAGACTTCACCTCGTGTTGAGCGGTCAAAATACCCCATAAACCCATCTCGATAACCCTCTCTCTGCATCGGTGACCTTTTCACCGAAACCGTACTGGTCAGACCCCTGTTAACGACCATCCACCCAGAAATGGTCTCACCTTGTTCTCCTGCGCGCACTGACTGATTACCCATCCGCCAGCCGAAAGATGAGTACCTCCAGCACACCGTCCCTGATACGTCGTCCGTACAAATGATGCTCGCAGTAATGCCACCAATTCGCCTTCGATCTGTAAACAGACCGATTCATTCTGGCCACCGATGGACGTTTACAGCTGCTCTTACCCGGGCCGACTGTGAACCGGCACGGCTTCGGATCAACGCCGTCCGGCAATAGTTCCATGTTATCCCAGCTGAGTTCTGAAGAAGGAACCCACACTCGATCGTGACCGTCAGGGACATCAGGTTCATCGCTGGGCATCAGAGGCTCTATCTCGGCTTTCTGGATACCAGATCGATCCGCAGGGACAGCCATGCCCAGCCCACGGGGCGTGCTCAACATGGCCTGGGATGAGCACGCACAAGCACTGGTGGTGCGTGACTGGTCCTCGATCAGCACAGATCTTGGTCTGTCGCTCGCTCATCGTCGGGCCTTCCTGCGCCACGCTGGTCGCTGGTCCCGGATGAAGCTGTCTAGGTCGTCGGGGTGAAGTCGTTTCCCGGACCACGCCAGCTCGTCACGCTGTATGCGGCGACGCTGGGCGGTCGAGCGGTAACCACACACCCACCGCAGCAGGGAGCGCCAGCAGTCGAGACAAGTGATCATCTGATTTCCCCTTCGGCCTTGAGCCCAGCCCGGAGCAGAGCACGCACGGCGTCGGCTCGGGTCCACCCCATGCGCTTGGCGTAGGCGTCGATGGGGATCATCGACGCCTTGCGCATGCGAACGGCCAGAAGTTCGGTTCGTAGGTCCTCGCCGCTGTTCGGTCGGGTTCGTCTGACCGGTGGCTCGATCTCGGGCACACCATGAGAGTACACAAGCGTTGCACCGTCGTGCAACACCAACTAGGCTGAGGGCATGAGCACAAACTACTTCGCCAAGTGTCTGGACTGCCAGCAGCGGGATGGAAGGGAGGCACCACGGGTGGTTTTCGACATCGCCGAGCTACGGGACGACTGGACCCGAGGCCATGAGGCGTCTAGCGGCCACACTCGCCATGAGCACACCGACGAACCGTCTTGGACACCGCGTCTGACCTGAAGATCGACAGACGTACTCAACGGCAACTCTTAACTCTGAGTTTAGAGTTCGAGTGATGAGGAAGCCCCATGGACAACACTGTGACCAACGACGTCGCCGACGCGGCGATGACCGACCCCGGTCTCAGCTTCGATGCGGCCATGGCCATCGTCCGGGCACTGGCCGGTCTCGACCCGATCACCGGTGAGGTCCCTCCGGTGACGCTTCCGAAGCGCATGGACAGGCGCGGTTGGCAGCGCGGGCCGTTGAGCCGGGTGGAGACCGGACGGTGTGGACTCGGGTGGTTCTGGCGGTGTCCGCGCAAGTCCTGTTCCGTGTGGGGAGGTCCGTTTCCGTTCGAGTCGATAGCTCAGGATCACGGACGTTTGCATCACAACACGCATCCAAGGAGGACCCGGTGACTATCTGTCATTGCGGGCTACGGTCCTGCCCAAACTGCTTCCTGCACACCATGCCGCCCGACACCGATCGTTGCATCCCCTGCGGGTACGGGCTGGTAGACCGGCCTTCCACCCCAGTCCGGGCGCGGAAAGCCTACCGGTTGCTGTCGGGGAAAGAACCACACTAAGGAGATCATCATGGCGCTACCAGAGTGGCTAGCAGAGGAAATAGAACGACGTCGGAACGGGACCACGGGTTTCGAACCGATAGAACCGTCAGTCGGTGGAATCGACGCGAGCAGGCAGAGACCGGGCGATGGGACGCTTCCACCAGCAGCTCAGACCTGGACTAAA
This sequence comes from Tetramorium parvispinum, assembly GCA_011638315.1. Classification (NCBI taxonomy): domain Eukaryota; kingdom Metazoa; phylum Arthropoda; class Insecta; order Hymenoptera; family Formicidae; genus Tetramorium; species Tetramorium parvispinum. The sequence goes on along the minus strand of VBVR01000243.1, from coordinate 6,646 downwards.
CGGAGGACGCCACCGAACGACCGTAACACCTGACCTGACCAGGTCGATACACCCTACGTAAGCAACAAACCAGACGAGGAGAAGAAAAAGATCAGGTGTACCAAGAGGATTATTCAGGACAGCACTATCGATCTTGTGAGACCCATCTTGAGCTGCAACGATCAGCCGTCGATCAAGATCGCTGAATAAGCCTCACTGATTCAACGATCATAATTGGATAGGACTGTGTGATTCAGAGAGTCGATCTGTGATCGGTATCATGTGCTCACGATGATAATTCTGGACAGCCTCAACATAATACGGGGCAGTTGTTTTATAGTCACAGTGCGAGCATTTCAGCGTCACACTGACCGTGTAGAACTCCACATCATCCCAACCAGATTTGTGACGCCGATCGCTAGCGAAACTCACCCGACCTCCACCGCCAAAGTCCCGGGCACCAACTGATCCGGATCGAATTCCGCAGCGTAACGCCGATACCGCCACACCGGATGATTCCGCATCGACATCAACAGGTCGCGCTCGTGGAACGGAGTACCCACCAACAGGATCCTGGTCGGGTCCATCCGAAGCAGAACCCGGTCGTCCCACCAGCGTGTACGGACCTTCCGCGTCGTTCCCGGGTGAGCCATCCCGTCGACGGTACCGAACCACCAGCGTTGCATCCTTTTTCGCCCGAGCTCGGTCAGGGACGACTCCTCTTCGAGAACATCGTCCCCCACGATCCGATCCGGGTGCGCTCCGCGGACGCTCTTCCCAGCACCGGCGACGGTGACCATGGCACCGTTCGCGAACTCGATCTGGGTCATGGAGTCCTGGAAGGCACCGGCCACCATCGTGGGTGCCACCAGCTCCATCGTGGCCTTGATCTGACCCAGCAAAGCCTTGGCCTGGTCCAGGGTCGCCGAGAAGATGTAGGTCCACAACCCGGGGTTGTTCAGGCATTCCCAGACCGTCCGGTTGATCGCGACGGTCTGGGATTTCCCATGCTCCCTCGGTGCCACGATCGCACCACGGGACCAGTCCATCACCAGCTCGGTCCACTCCCAGTGGACCGCAGCCAACGTCAAACCCAGCCTGCGTTCCGACCACACCCCGAGATGCGCCCGGCACGCCGCGTCGATGGCCTGGTCAGCGGTCAGATCCAACAGCGCCGGATGAATACCCAAGGTCATACCGGCCATTCCCGACCGCACCGGCACCGTCTGAACGTAGGATACCGTTCGATCAGGTCAGCACGGTGCAGGCAACCACGAGCCACCACACTGGCCCCCAGGCGTGGATTGGGTGAACGCCACCGGTGATGCCCATTCAGCTCCCGAGGCGGATCCGACCCCAGCGCAGCGAGCATCTCAGGTAGCCGCAACGCCGAACTCGCCGCAGCGGACAGGACCTCCCGAACCCACGCCGATCTGTTCAGCTCGGCCCCGGCTGCTGCTAGAGCAATGAGCTCCTGGAGCTCATCCGACATTCTTATCCTGATCGGTGTGTCCCGCACCCGGGTCCCCTTTACCCGGTCTTCTCGACGACCGGCAGAGCCCGATGCAGTGCCAGGGCCTGGGATCTGACGGACCGAACGTCGGCCACCAACTCATCGGGGAGTATCTCCCGCAGTGACGGTCCCTGCACGTGCTGGCTGTCCGCCGGGGAGTCGATCTGCAACACGGTGGGCTTGTCCAGGCCGTCGAGCAGTGCCCGGCGGCGCGATATCTCGACTAGGACTCGCATGGCCGGGACGTCACCCTCGGCTGCTTTGGCGTAGGCGAGTTTCCATATCGCGTCCAGCCGTTGGTGCTCGACGGTTCGCCTTCGGGCGATGTTCCCCGGGTCGGGGAGCATGTCGACGAATCGTTGAGCGGCTTTCCATGCGTTGCCGGGGTTTCCGTACCCTAGTTGATCAGCTATGGCTCGCCAGCCGATCCCGGTCAGGGACAGTTCGAACGCCTGTTCTGCCCTGGCCTGGGCTTCGGACTTGGATCGGCGTAGGCGTTTGCGTGTCTCGGTCACCTAGGCAACGGCTCCGAGTCGGTTGTCCTGGTGTCTGTGGTGCACGGTTCTCCTAGACGTCGCCGGTGTGGACGCGGTGGTGGGTTCCGTGGGTTTCGGTGTTCAGGGACACGGGGTCGGTGGTGCCGTTGCCGGCGTGGGTGGTGGGTTGTTTCGGGAGACGTGGCGAGGCCCCGACCGTTCGGGACGCGGTCGGGGCCTCGGAGGATGGAACACCGCCTTGCTGGCGGTTGGGGGTGTTTTTCATGGACCTGATAGTAGGACCAGTCTAGCTGATGGCAACCAGACCAGCCAGTGTGATCATGGTCAGGAGGAAGACGACGAGTACTCCTGTCTGGGTCATGTGTCCTTGCCTTCCTCGTCGTGTCCGGTGCCGTAGATGGTCTGGTGCCAGTCGGCTGGGGTTAGGTCGTCGAAGATGGCTGGGTTGTCTGGTTTACGGGGGATCTCCTGCCACTGGGTGGCCACGGAGCAGGGGGAGTTGCCGATGAACTCTTCCAGATTGGTCCAGGTCATCACTACTTGGCCGGGACGCTTGCCGGTGAGGTACCAGCGTCCCGCAGCGCGCAGGGCCACGTAGGTGTAGGTCTGGCCGTCCGGGAAGGTCTTGCCGAATCGGAGGACGAATCCCTCGGGTGGTTCCACCGGGAATCGGCCCACCGTGTCCTGGGGGATCGTGGTCCCGCTTCTCAGGAGGAGTTCGATCGATCGCAGTGCCTCGTAGCGTGCATCTTCCTCGTGCATGTGTGATCTCCTTGTGTTCGTGTGGTCCGTCGACCACCAACCACTATAAACAATAGTGTGACACTAATCAACAGTGTTGCAGGATTCCGGTGACAACACGACGGTCCGGGTCGTCGACCGGCAACACCACCCGATACTCCACCCACAGATCCCGCCACCGCGCCGCATACCAGCAGCGCGCACCAGGATCCGGTGGCAACCACTCGGAGGGACCCCGGTCACCCTTCGCCCGGTTCACCGTCGCAGCCGTCAGGATCGTGTTGTCCACCCCGTCCGGGGAACCAGCGTCGTTGGCGAACCGGACCCGCTCAGCGGTGGTCCTACCGGATCCACCGTGGTTCCAGAACCAGTGCAGCGGCACGATGTGATCCACATCGATCCGATCCCGCCCGGTGACCCGATTCCCGGTGTAGGGGTCGACGATGGACACCGTCACGGCTTTCGGGGGGCACGGTCCGGGCGCGGCCAGGAGTTCCTCCCTGGTGTCGCATCCGTCGTGGTCCTCATCGGTGTAGCCGTGGCCGAAACGGTCCCGGGAGTAGCCGTCCGCCCCGGCGTGCGCCGGCGTGCAGGACCCGACGAGCAGGAGCGTCAGCGCCGTTGTGATGACCGGTGTGGTCTTCATCGTCGTTGTCTCGACTTTCGTGTCCTGTGAAGCGCTAGATCATTTTCGGCGGCGCGCTGGCCGCCGAACCCGAAGCGTTCTGGTCCCTCCCAGTCGCAGTCCTGGCAGTAGGCGTGGAGTTGGTCTCCTCGGCACAGGATTCTCCCGGTGCACAGTTGCTGGGTCTGGTCGGGCACGGGTTCAACTCCTCGTGGTCTTCGGGAACTCGCGGACCCGGAGGTCTTCCGGCCAGGCTTCCGGGTCCCCGCCTTTACCGCGGCCTGCTGCCCACACGGAGCCGAGCTGCTTGACGAACAGCGGGACCCCGGCCGGGCGGCACTGCTCGATGATCGAACGCACCCAGTTATGGTCCATCGGTCGCGCGCCGGGACCGCTCTCCCCACCCACGATCACCCACTCCGGTTGGATGCACCGCGCGCATTCCCCGGAGACGGGATGATCGTCCCAACAAGGCGGTCGGTCGAGAGGACCGAGCCACGGGCTGAGATCCAGCGGTCCCAGCAACGGCTCACAGCTGAGGAACCGCACCGCGAGAGGAGTGTCGAGCAGAGCAGGGATCCGGAGCTCGGCACGCTGCTGATCCTCCACACTCACCCCGCCCCAGACGTTCGGCAGCGGCAACGAACCATCCCACTCGCACAACGGCCATCGACCCTGATCACGATTGCGATCCAGCAACGGATGATCACCAACGATGTCCACGACAGTCCGAGAGAACGACTCCTTGCCGAGCAGCGACCGCATCCGGGCATGCCGCTTGGTGAGGACCTGGTAGATGTTCTGCGGGGTCAACGCCATCACCGCCCACACTCGGGCGATGAACTCATTCGGGACGTCGGTGTGGAACAGATCTCCCATCGAGTCGACGAACACCATGCTGGGTGTCCGCCACCGCAGAGGCTTGGCCAGCTCGTCCTCGTGGACGGCCACACCGAACCCCGGGCCGCTGGTCGTCGACCCGCCATCGGTCTGGTACTTCGGGGACCCAATGGCCTTGAGGCGCCGGGCCATAGTCAGGGCGTAGCAGTGGTCGCACCCGGGGGACACCCGGTCGCACCCGGTGGTGGGGTTCCAGGTCCGTTCGGTCCACTCGATCCTGCTCACGAAGTGGTCCGGTGGGTCTTCAACGCCTCGATCAGCTCGTCCAGCGGCCCTGAGGATCTCCTGATCTCCCGGACCATGGGAGCGGTGATCCTCTTACTGCCCGAGGCCGCGTAAGCGTCATCGATCATCGACAGGGCTTCGCTGACCCTGATCAGAACGTCCAGCGGATTCACCTGACCATCGGAGGCCGGTGACTCCTGGGCGGTGTCCTCTACTTCGGTGATGGTCTCCGGTTCCCCGACGAGAACCAGAATACCCAGATCATCGTGCCTGGTCTCCGTATCCGTCCATGTCAAGCGGAGTTTCGGGTTTCCGTGCGGTTCCCCTTCCTTGTGGTCGATCGCGCACACGATGTCCGGCCGGTCGCGGTGGACCGCGCCGCAACCGGGGAACCGGTCCCTGATCGCGGTGAGGAGATCACTCATCATCCAGTAGATCCGGTTTCTCAGACTCAGATCACTCAGGTCCGGGTTCTCCTCCATCCATTCCGTGATCAGTCGTTTTATCTCGGTGAGTTTCTCGCCCACGATTCCCTCTCTCAGCGCAGCCACACGGCCAACGCCACCACCAGAACCACATCGATCACCAGAGCGGCACCGACCAGGGCAGCGGATACCACACGGTCCCGGCGGCCACTCCGTATGGCGTCCAGGGCCTCGTCCACGGTCGGTCGCTCCGGGATCGGTGTCTCCTGGACCCGGCGGGCGAACAGGGACATCGCAAGGTCCAGGGAGTCCGGAGTGATCCTTCCGCCTCGGGACACCCGATCGAGGTCGTCTTGGTCGGTGGTCATGCCGCTACTTCAATACTGATCCAACGCTCGGGTTCCCGGTTGTTCTCGATCCACCACGATGAGCAGGCCAGGCACAGACCCTCGTCCTCGGGTCCGTAGCAGTAGGCCTTGCCGTGGCTGGAGTCGTTGGCGCAACTCTCCCACGCCGGGACCGGGTGCCTGACCATGTCGTGCGCCAGGGGTGGGTTCCATCGGTCTTTCATCGCCCATCCCTCCACGACAAAACGGGTGGCGGGGTCGCTCAGTGAATCCAGGAACTCGACTATCGCGTCCTGGATGGTCGTGGACCGGTCCATCGTGATCTCCTCTTGGGTGGTCGTTCCGTCGAACCCCACACCGCAACCATACAGCATCTCGTGTCACCAGACAATGACCGGTGTGGGGTCACACCCATCTCATCGCCCGACACCCACCCCGGCGTTACACCGGCACCACGTGTGCCCCTGGCCAATGATCGAGGTGCCGGTGCTGGTCGCGACCAGCAGATCGGCAGTGAAGGTGTCGAACAGTGGTTCCCCGTCCTCTTCCTCGCCGGAAGACTCCTCCCAGTCGCCTCGGGCGGTGTGCAGCAGCACCGCGTCCAGGTGCGGTAGTTCCAGTTTGGGGGGAGCTGCGGTGAGGACCGAGTCCTGCAGCAGACCCACCAGAGCTCTGGTGGGAAGGGTGATCCGGCTCATGAACTGCTTCTCCTATGCCCGTTGATCAGTCGTTTTACACTGTCGGTGTAGGTAATGGTGCGAAAATTCTCCGGTGCGGTCCGGACACGGTCCCGTCGTCGTCCCACCAGGCGTGACCCGCATCGGCCAGCCATCGGATCTGGTCGTCGTCCAGCCAGCACCACGAGATCAGGATCCGGTGCTCGGTCTTGGCCCGATGGTGCGCCCGACACAGAGGAAACCCGTTGCACAGCTCCCACCGGGTCGACGTCCGCCGCGGTATCAGGTGGTCCACCTCGTCAGCCACCCGACCGCACCCGGTCACCCTGCACAACCGGCCGCGGACCCCGTACACCTCGGTGCGCCACGCCGCGTCCAGTCGCGTGCCGTGGTCACGCCGGCGGTTGGTCGGGTTACCGGGTTGCCTGCTGCGGGTGATGGCGGCCTGTTGCGAGCGGCGCTGCCAGCCCCTGGTCTTCTCCGGGTCCGTTCGCAGCCCGGACCTGTTCACCGGTCACCCTCGTCCCGGGACCGGATCACGATCAACCCCCGGTTCCGGTAGGTCAGGATCCACACCCGTGTCGTCCCGGCGCGCCGGGCCCACCGCTCCAGGGCCTCCGGTGACAACCGGATCATCGCCGGTCCGGACCTGGCCAGCATGAGCAGCAGCACCGGGCCCATGACCACAGCGACCGCGAGATGACGCAGGGCCCTGCG